>JAQFXN010001261.1:0-16015 GCA_034693365.1 Liacarus xylariae
ACTCGTATGCACTGAAAATCAGCCCCCGGTTGAGTGCAATGCGAGAATAAATAATAATAAATTCAATTCAATTCAATTCAATTCAATTAACTAAACACAAAATCAAATAAAATAAAATTGATTAATTAATACTAAATTTGTTTAATTTAGTCTTAATTTAGTTGATTTAATTTTAATTTAGTTAATTAAGAATTAATTTAATATTAATTCAGTTGATTATGCTTAAAGTAAGTTATAATATAGAACTGCCTTGTTGGTTTTGCAATAGCATTTGAATGCTCTACTGATAAGATATACTCACAGAGATAAGCACTATTGGAAATGAAAGGATTAACAAATTCAGAATAAGTTGAAAGATATTTAATGGTCACTTTATATATTTGGGCAATTACGTTCTTATAAACTACTGTATCAGGGATGTCGAAGAGGGGACTTGTCCGGAATACCCCCTAGCGTTTTTGTCAGGAAATATAAATTAACCACTTTTTAACAATATTAAACCATTTTTAATGAGTTTTAGTTTAAAAAATTCTCAAATAAGCTAATTTTGAGCCATAAAAACATGTATTTACATACTGTAGTAAAAAAAGATTTTTTTGAAACTCCTCCCCTTAGACCCCCTTAGCCAAAATCCGCCATTTTACCCTCTCCTAGGCTCTCGCCGAAAAATACCCTCCCTAGGGTTTTGGACCTTCGACATCCTTCCTATTATATATAAAGTTATTGGAGTTAAAATTCTTAAGAGCTCAAGAATCGTCTCATTCATTCCCTTTATGAAGCATTTTTGGATAGGATTTTGATTTGAATACACATTCTCACGAAGGGATTGCATGAAATGTTTTAAATTTTATATTTTTGAAATTTAAAATGAGGTCTTATTTGTTACTGTTTCAAAATTAGAAATTGATTAAATATTGATTTAATTGAAACAATAATATACAGTATATATAGTTCTCATATTTTACAGTTCACTCATTTCTATTGTCTGCTTATTTGTGTAATTACAGGAGGAATGCAAGACTACAACTATTTATATGCGGGAACTTTGGAAATAACAGCAGAGGTTTCGTGTTGTAAATACCCCCCGAAGTCGATGCTCTCTGGCTTTTGGAACGATAATAAGATGGCATTAATTAATTATTTACAACAAGTGCACAGAGGAGTGAAAGGACTGGTTAGAGATCAGAATGAAGTTCCTATTCCTAACGCAGAGCTCAGAATAGTTGGTCGCGAAGTTGTATTCCGAACAACAACTAAAGGGGAATATTGGAGAATACTATTGCCCGGGGATTATGTCATAGAAGTTCGGGCCAATGGGTTTGTGACAATCAGAAGACAGTTCACTGTAATCGACAATCGCGTCACTAAACTTAATCTATATATGTATGCAATCAATGATTATAAATCTCCGGTCGCTATCGGTATATACGATAAAATCACTTCAGAAACTAATGATAATAAATGCGTTTCCGTTAATCTAAATATGTTTTTATATTCGTTTATCTTTTCTTATATTTTGATTTACTCTTAAAAAAAATAGCCAAAACTTATTTATTTTTGTCAAAACATTATTTAAAATATTTATTTAGAAATTCGAGCAAAAAAAAAGTACAAAACTTTTTCATAAATAATTGGATTCAATGTTTGTTTAGACCATTAATATAAGTAAATATTTTAAACCCAAACAAATTCGTTGCTCAGTATTGATAACCCAATACTAATGATTTGTAGATTTTTGTTTCAAAAATAAACTCATTTTAAACCATACAAAAAGACATTACATTAATAAATTGGTTCAATACATAATTTCATAATTGTATTAAAAAACTTAATTGTTTTGAATAAATGCGGATAAATGTAAAAAAATTCATTAAAATCCAGAATAAAACGATTCATTAATTGAGATTAAAATAATTTAGTCATAAAAGTGAAAAATAGAGATCGAAATATAGAATTGGAATTTTAAAAATTTAAAACTAAAAAAATATAAAAATCATTGACAAATAATTTCAAGAGTTTTGATAAGTTTTCAAATGAAACCGAATCTCAATCCCAGTCAGAATCGGATGAATTTTGGACTGATTTTTGGTTCGACTTTTTGGGACTTCCCCTCGATTTTTGATAGGTTTTAACCAAAATATCCTTTTTCGCGTTATTCTCGAAATACAATTCGTCGACAAATTTGTCTACAATTGGTTTCATTTTATTCTTCAGTTTCTCTTTATCTTTGAATGATTTCATCGTTTCGTTCAAATGTTTTTTCAAATGATCTTTAAATTCGAAGTCAATGTCGTGACTGAATTGGCACTGATTTACAGTGTCTTCGATGATGTGTTCGCATCGCTTCTGAGTTTTCTCATGTATTTCATCGCATACTTTACATGAGAAGCACTGATATATTTTCCTGTCCTTATGTGCCAACGCGTCTTCATTTAGTTCAACGCCTTCTTCAGCCTCTTTGGCCGCTCTTTCGCGTTCATTATTTATGTGGCGTTTGATTATCTGAATTGTAGGTCCGGTCTATTATTTGTAAAGAATTTATATTTAATTATTATTTCAATAAATTAGAATATATTTAAAGTACGGTAATTGAGATTTTACTCACATAAAGGCAAAATGGACAGACATACTATTGATTGGGAGAAAGAGTTTTTTAATCTGATATTAAAATAATTTTAAAATTATAAACTCATTGAGTCATACCTTTGCGTCGTAATGACCGCTCATATGAAAATCAAACTGTTCTTTGGTTTCCATAATCTCTTTGCATTGAGTCCTATCGAAAGTACAGGGATAGTGACCTAAGGGTAGGCAAAGTTGGAATCAAACCAATTAAATAAAAAATTAAATTAAAAACCTTTTTCCTGTTCCACTCGCTGTTTTCGCGCACGTTTCGGTCCGGGTTTTTTGGGTTCGTTCTGTTCTCCGCCCTTAGACTTGGAACGACTCGAAGACTGAGAATTATTTGATTCGGTTGTGTCGTTCCGTTTCCCTTGTCTGCCTTTCGTACGACCCATCCGTTCATTCGGTGTTTCAATACTTTTGTTGTTGTCATCCGATTCTTCGTCCGATTTATTTGTGTCCAAATCTGAGTTCTGTTTGCGCTTTCTTTGCGAAGTTTCGGGAACTTTAGACAACTTTCGCGGAGAACTTCTTCGAGTGTTTTCCAGTGGTTTAGAAGTGCTTTCATTTTGTTTATCAATTGTTTTAAAATAATTTAATATTTGATTTGTTTTATCGTTTCGTTTGTTCACTGATTTAGAGACGGATTCTCTTTTATCGCTACAATAATTGGGCGAAGACTTTGGTTTTTCACTTCTCGAGTGATTTAATTGCTTTCGATTAAAGTTTAGATAATTCCTGAGAACTGTTTTGGAATCGTCTAAACAACTGATCAAATATTGATTCAACCGAAACAACTCCAATGTCTCCATAGTTGCAGTCCTGGAGTTGTCTCTAATAATTAGACATTTTTTAGTGATGTTTTTGCTCTCCTTTTCATATCTCTTCACTAAAGCATTGAGTCTTTCATTCTCTTCTTTCAGTTCATTCCACTCCTTATTACCGGTATTTTCAATACCGTTCTTAAAGTGTTTATCAGTTTTAAAACTTTTGTCATTAATTTCTGTGCGCTTTTGGAAATTTTTGTCTCCATTAGTCATACTTTTACTGATAGTGTCTTTTGATTCCTATTTTATTAAAAAATAATTTTAGTCTTAGTTTACAATTAGTTTTGAAATATTTAAATACTTTTGTAATCATTTGTTTGTATATTTTCATGACTGAGTCATCCGAGTCCTCATCCGAATCATTGGCCACTAAAACAAAATCAATTTTAAATTAAAAACAAACAAATTATCAAAAAATGTTTGAAAAAATAGGCAAAACTATTGATTAATTTAAAAATAGTCACAACTTTTACTTACTTTTGATAATCACTTGTTTAGAGATGTGTTGTGTTATTAGAGATAAATAAAATTAATGTATATTTAGTTTTAAATTAAATAATAATTAATTAAATTAAAACAACAAACAAAAACCGATGTATTGTTTGCAGAGATGAGGGATTGGGCGCCAAAAACAATAGAGAGTTCACGTGTTTTATTGCTTATAATAGCAGAGCATAGATGTGAGGGAAAAGCCCAGAGTCTGACTCTAGTGCTGCCGCACAGTGTAGTACTGACAGTGACAGTGCCTGGAGTTGGCATTCAATTGAAAGCATATATTTGTCCGTAATTTGTGTTTTGCGTTGATTTCGTCAATATTTACACACAATTGCATTCAAATACAGATTTATTTGATTTAAATGCGTTTAAAACAATGAATCCCTCGTCTGATATCAAAGACATTAAATATAAATTTGATTTAAAGCCAAACACTTCTGCCTTTGGGTTGACATCGAGTGCACAATCGATTCCAAACACAAATCTAACGCCAAATCTATTGAGTGATCGAAAGATATCATTGTTTTCATTCAAAGACTTGAAGACATTTGATGTCCCGAACAGTGATTTGGTATTCAAAACATTTTAATTGATTTCTATTTGTATTTCAAAATATTTTTTGTTTATAATTTGAGAAACAATTAGTCACTGATTTGTTATTAAAGTTAGGGAAATGTCGTTTAGTGACGGAATTCGAGAAATTGAATCGTATAGGAGAGGGAACTTATGGTATTGTATGTAAGTATTGAACCACTCATCAAATGTTTAAATCGGTTTGACTTCAGTCACTGTTTTCATCAAATCTGAAGAAATGTTTTGAAATTTACGATTAATTGATGTAAACATTGTTTGTTTGACTCGTGAGTCGACACTCACTTAAGTCTAAATTATTTGATTTAATGTTTAAAGTGTTTTGAATTGACTTTCAGACAGAGCTCGAGACACAAGAAATGATTCAATCGTTGCGATGAAGAAAATGCGAATGGATAGGGAAAGGGAGGGACTGCCCATCAGTGGGTTGAGAGAAATCAATCTACTTTTGAATTTAAGACATCATAATATCGTTCATCTCAAGGAAGTGGTTGTCGGCAAAAGTCTGGACAGTATTTTCTTAGTTATGGAGTATTGCGAACAAGACTTGGCCTCACTCTTGGATAATATGAACACTCCTTTTACTGAGTCTCAGGTTTGCAAAAAATGATTTTGAATATTTTTTTAAGCAAAGCTATTATTTTATTCCTCTGTTCTTACAATTAAATTGGTTTAAACATTGAATTATTAAAAAGAAATATAACTAAAAAACCCTAAAACCACAGAAATATAACAGCAATGAAAAATAAATTATTCTATGGTTTCAGAAGAAAATGCAATTTTCTTTTCGTATTTTACTATAGAGTGTATGAAAAGTCCCATTAAATTGTTAATAGCGCGCGATAGCCTTTTTAGTCAGGAATGTGGAAGTTCAAAAACGCCAAGGGATATTTTGGCTTTTCTCCTATTTTTTAAGTTTTTCTCCTATTTTTTAAGTTTTTCTCCCAGTTTTTTCTCAAAGTTTAGGGGTATCTGTCCATAGACGTAATGTTAACCCAAAATTTTGCTAGGGAGGTATTGCAAGCTGGAACCCCCTCTTCCACATTCCTGCTTTTTAGTAGTACTTTTTTCATAATTTTGAATTTATTCATACAATTTTCATCAATAAAGTGACAAAGTTTTCGGGTTTTATTACAAGTTAAAAATTGAGACAAAATGAGTAAAATAAGTGCAGATGAGAGCCCGAATAAAATTAAAGAAAGATTGGCCCATTATTTTAGGGCTCACCAAAGAAATATAACCTCTTATGTTTGTTAAACATTTAATTTTTCTTAAGTTTAGTAATTCATATTTGTTATGATTCTCTTTCATAAATTTTTATGTATGGATTGGTATATAAATATAATAAAATTCATTAAAATAAAGATCTTATTTAATAATCTATTCCATCTAAAACTTGGCTAAAATGTCTATTTCTAAAAATTTGATAAAAACTTTGTAAATTTAGTTTTTCGCATTCTCTTAACAATTTGAAGGGGCTTACCAGACACCCTATACCTATGGTGCTCAATTGAGACTGATTCAGCCCATTTCTAAATTCTTGTAAGTATGGGTTTTTCACAGCACAGCAAGTAGACCAATTTTTCAGTGTTTCGCTTTATTGTCTATTATTTGATTAATTTTTGTCCGAATGTTTATTTAATTTCAATATCAAATAATTTGTAATAAAAATTAAAATCAAAGTGAAGTTAAAGTTTTACCTATTTAGTCTTGATTTCGTCACTTGACTTTGATTATAATTTTGAAATTAATAGTAGAAACAGTAAACCAGGGATCGCCAAGGGAGGGCTCAGCCTAAATACCCCGCTAAGTTTGAGATTTTACAAAATATCCCTTTGACATTTTTACCCTGTGCATTTTTCAATTTTGGGTTTTTGTATACACTCTTGGCATTTTGAGAAAATTTTCTGAAAATACCCCCCTTTATACACCTCTTGACCCCATACTATTCCATACCATAATATTCAATTCATTTTTATTTTAGATATAAAATTTTTACTACAGGTATTAACTTTAAAGTGAAATATCTAGAAAAGTACTGTACTTAACAAGATATTATTTAGATAGCAATACTTCGCATCAAATTCGAAGTCAAAATTGTGTTTAATTTTACAAAATACTTTACTTTTGCCCATATTTTACTCGAGACATTTTGCTGCCAACTTACCCACCTTCTAGTCTATTACTGTGACCCGTCTTTAATACAATATTGAATAGAGTGTATAAAATATGTTGAAATAAATAAGTGATTTGTCTGAACAGATAAAGTGCATTATGATTCAGCTGTTCCACGGATTGGAGTATTTGCACAAAAACTTTATCGTTCATCGAGACCTCAAAGTGTCGAACCTTTTGCTCACAGATAAGGGAGAGTTAAAGATCGCAGACTTTGGGTTGGCTCGAAAGTACGGCCAAAAGGATATACCAATGACTCCCAGAGTAGTGACCCTATGGTATAGAGCGCCAGAACTTCTCTTTCAGTCCAAAGTGCAAACCACTGCAATCGATATGTGGGCCGCGGGCTGTATATTAGGGGAACTACTGCTTCACAAACCCCTACTCCCAGGTCGGTCTGAAATAAATCAAATCGAACTCATAGTTGAACTGTTGGGCACCCCTAACGACGCTATTTGGCCCAACTCTTCAAAACTGCCGGTTCTCGAAAAGTTCCATCTGAAACACCAGCCCTACAACAACATTAGGCACACATTCAATTGGGTGTCTGCGGCCGGCATTCGACTCCTTAACCTACTATTCATGTACGACCCGACCAAAAGGGCCACAGCAGACGAATGTCTCCAAAGTTCTTATTTTAAGGAAAATCCTTTACGTAAGACATCTGTCGATCGATAAATGTTTACAAAAATAATTTCAATAATGATATCAATAGCTTGTGATCCAAATCTGATGCCATCGTTTCCACAGCACCGGAATCTCAAACGAACGGCAGAAGAAACACAAACACAAGCGAAACGAGAAAAGACTGAAGAGAGGTATGAATTTAGTAAAATTGTATTTTAATAATTATTTACTCAAAAAACAATTTATTTTATATACTATTGTCACTCAACGGCATAAGTCGTTCATTACTTCATTTTAATGGCAATAAATTCGTTCCAAAATTGCCTAAACTCTGATATTATTGCATAATCAGTGAATTCCTGTTTGAGTACAGATTATTCATTCCTTTTGTAAATATTTTATAGTTATTTATATATAACTCATTAATAAAGTTAAGAAAAAAATTTAATTAATTGTTATTTTCTTTAATTATAATTTTATTGAATGAATGAATTGATTGTTTAATATAACATTTGTCTTAACATTATTATTAAAATTGCGAAAGTATTTGTGCGAAAAATATTGAGTTAAACAATATTTGACTTAATATATGATCAGTGGACAACTTATTAACTGATAATACATTTTAGTGTATATTGTAATAAATCGATAATTAATTTTTATAATACGAACGAATGGCTTCAATACATTCAGCCTTTTTTGATCCGCATTTAATGTCTTTACGTCTGCAAAACTCCTTGAGTTCGGCCACAGTTAATGAACCCAACTATTTATGAATAAATAAATGAAATGAGAAAATGTAGAATAAATATATCGAATATAAAGTCGAATACATTATTGTTTTGGATAAAAAGTTTCAAATCTTCATAAACTTTGACTTTCTTTTCATTGGAGACCACGAGATATCCGCCCAATAATTGGTTCAACGAATATAAATCATATCCGGCTTTGGATTCAATGTCTTCATAATTGGGTTGTGTTTGGCTGTCATCGAAAGGCTCGGGTTTTTCGTAATTCAAAGCCAATGCCTCTATTGCTCGCCAATGGGTTTGAAGCACTGGATTCGGAAAATCTTTTGGATCGTAACTAAAACTTAATTTCTCCACAATATTCTTAGCAAAATCTATTGCATCTGTGCGCACAGGACAGGCCTCCGCCCCTTTTATGTCCAGTTGTCGTATATCGTCTTTGTAGGGCAGATATATTACATGAAATCCACCCGATTTTCCCTTTAAATATCGATAAAAACAATATTATTTAAAAAATAAATATTGAAATCACAAACCAATGGTTTGCTTTCAATTTGAGGATAGAGTGCAACCAAACGGGGCTGCGCTGACCGCCTCATTGTGAACCGACAAATGGCCACTTTATCTCTTTCGGCGCATCTCTTGAGAAGAGCATTAAATAGCGTTGAACTGCCTTTAATGGAGTTGTCGTTCGGATATATGAATTGACTCCCTTTGATGTGTAGCTCCAGTTTGAGAGCCGTTCTGGGCTTAAACCCCAGTAAAGTCAGTGCCGGCTCTTCAAAGTTAGAGCTCGTTTTGATGTCTTGTTTGCTCAGATATATGCTCTCATTTCCGAACTCATACTTCTTCCTCACGTCTTCCGATTTAACTATTTCTCCGATGTCTTGAGTCCAGCGCTGAGTCTCTGTTTTGACTTCTCTGAAGTCCTTTCGACTGGTTTTAACGGCGAATGGCTTTTTTGTCTCTAAGCACAGGGTATAGACATAAACAGACATTTTCACATCTGTTGACGCATTGTTCTGTTGACCCCACGGCCCCAATCGGAATGGTATGGAAGCCAACATTCGCTTGCGATGGGATTTGTTATATATTCTGTGCATCAGTGCATCACATTTGACAAATGGGTCACATTTGTTGTCTTTTAATTCAGGGATTATAGACTTCAATGCAATAAATAAAACAACTTTTAATTTAAATCTCATTAGAGTTTATATAAAAAAATTATTATAAAAACTATTATTAAATATAAGTGAATACCTCATAGAAGTCCTCGAAATTAAACTTTTTATTATCTTTTGAGATCAAAGGTATTAACTCTAAGTCAATGTTGTGATCTTTAAAATCTTTGGCTCTAATCCTCGCCATTAGATTCAAGTGTTTGTCTTCTTTGGTGTCACCCGAATGTGGATCACAACAACACGTGAAGAGAATCACTCGTTTGGTCTGGAATTTGGATTTACTGTTAATTAAAATTAAAATATAAAACATTAGTAAATGTTTTTAAAATTCATTTTATTTATTCGTAAATTCAAAAACTCATTGAATGAGACCTTTTAGTGAACTCTGAGAGCGCAGTCTCGAAGACATCGGCCAAAGAGTATTTGTTATTGTGTCCGAACTTTGACCTGACGTCAGATTCCCTTAAATTTTTCAAATCCAGAATATTCTCAACACTCGTTGTCTTCAGTGTCTGTGCAATGAATATGTGATCGAATGAGAGCTTATTTGATGTCAACTCAGTTCCGAACAAAATGATCGCCAATTCGTCTGAAGGACTGGCAATCGCTTTGTTTTTCATAACACTTTCGATACACTGTTTGGACATTGAATTAAATTTTTAGATAAATTAGATTTAAAACAATTATTTAACTATCAATCGACTACTTCTATGGCGAGTGAGAACTGCTGGCAATCAAACATCGGTTCCGTTGAGTCGATTAGGAAAACGATTCCCTCTTTTCCGCCGAATAACTGACACAAAAACAAAACAAAATTACATTAATTTTAGGCTTTAATTAAATAAATAGTCTTTGTTTTCAATCACTTTATAGGCTTCCGATTCGTCATCGCTTTCGTCGTCCAAAAAGTCCATTATTTTCTTCAATTGATTTGTATTTTAATAGAGATTTAAAAACAAATCAATGTTTCAATCGATTTGTTGTGAGATTTCACTCAATTTATGTAATGCTTTGTATGGTAGTGGCTATTTCGTCCACGTTCCTGGACGAAATAGCCAAATGGTTATTTTGACCAACTATGACTAAATATGTTGCATTAACCATATATTAACTATATTTGATATAATTTAATGAAAATTTAAATTTCTTCAATTCATTATATATGCAGGGTGTATAAAATTTATCAAAATTAAAAATGCACATTAGGTTAAATACAAATTTTATTTGTCTAAATCGCAAAAAGTCAGGGGGTATTTTGCAAACTCTCAAATTCAGAGGGGGTATTTAGGGTATAAACATTGGCTACTCCTGTTATATAGAATAGGCGGAAATAGGTTCCTCCTTTAGGCAATCCTGTATAAATTTTAAAATAAAGTAGATATTATAATGAACTATGTAAGAATTTAACTGTTTTTGACAGAATTTAGGCAAATTATAATGAATTATGTAAGAATTTAACAGAATCACATTGATCACATTTAGCAAGAAATTGTAATAATATTTTTATTTTTCCATAATTTCCAGTATTTTACGAAATATTCTCCAAAAATGACACATTCGTGACCGTTTTCTCAAATTTGATATGAGAAAAGGGTATCTTGCGAGCGGACTATGTGATATCCGGCCAAAATCATAGTGAGAAAAGGGAGTTTGCATATTTTGGTGTAAGGGGGGTCTAGTAGGGGGGGGGGGTTCAAAAAATTATTTTGCCTACAATATATAATAAATTTGCTTTGAATGCGAAATATCAGTGTTTTGTGACCTATTTCCGCCTATTCTATATAACAGGAGTAGCCAATGTTTATATCCTAAATACCACCTCTGAGTTTGAGAGTTTGCAAAATATCCCATGACTTTTTGCGATTTAGACAATTAAATTTGTATTTAACGTAATGTGCATTTTTAATCTTGATAAAATTTATACACCCTACATATATAATGAATTGAAGCAATTTAAATTTTCATTAAATTATATCAAATATAGTTAATATATGGTTAATGAAACATATTTAATCATTGTTGGTCAAAATAGCCTGGACTTGACAGGATCTTGGACGAAATAGCATCAGCCGTTTTGTTTCAATTATTTTGTGATGAAATTTATCTCAATTTCAAAAATAAATATCTTTTATATTAAAAATGTTTCACAAATATAATACTAATAAATATTTGTTCCCTTTATATGAAAGTCATGTGCTTTGAGTGCCAAATGGTCTGTCCCTTTGAGTACGTATTCACTGAACGAAAATTGTTTTGCAATAAAAACAGTAAAATTCAAAACACGTGTTGTTTTGTGTTTAACTTAAAGTCAAAACAATTTGGTTTTAATTATAATTAGATTTTTGTTTTAATTAAGTTTTGAAACAATATTTGAAGTGTTTTTTGTCGACAAAAAGCAATTAATTTTGTTTTGATGTGAAATGAGAATCAAATCCCAAACCGAACTAATAGTGAAGGCATTCGTCCAATCGGTGTCTTCTGCGACCACTTTTACAAAACGGTATAAAAAAGTTTGTCGTCTTTTGGATTCGAGACCACAACTCACTGAAGAACAATGGCTTTACATTTGGAGAGGAATGTATTACTGTGTCTGGTATTCAGAGATGGGAAAGGGATGTGAAGAGTTGGCCCAAAGAATCGCTATTCACGACGACATCTCAATGTTGTTCTCCGGGTTTAAAGCCCTGACCACTGCCTGGTTTGGTATCGACGCCTTCAGAATCGATAAATACATGTTTTTGATTAGACTTATGTCTAATAATTGTCTTAAATTACAAACAAATGCTTTGACAGCCATTGCATCCAATCATACATTAAATGACATTTCAGTGAATTCGAGTAAAACTAATGATTCAAATGATATTCAAATCAATGAAAGTCACGACAAGAAAGACAAAGAAGAAGAGGAAGTGATTGATAAAAGTGAAGGCAATGAAAGGGAAGACAAGTCTTCGAAGCAAAAGAAGAATAAAAAGTGGAACAAAAAGAAAGACAATTCTAATAAAGAGATTGTATTTCCGATTGAAATAAAGGCCAAAATTATTGATAATATTCTGACAATAGTTAAGACATCTATTGGTCTGACATTACATATGACTGACGTTGTTATCGACGAATTGGTCAAAGTTTTATCTGAATTTCGGCCGAAATTAAAAGTCCAACAAAAACTTGAATTATATTTCGATATTTTGTTGCCTTTTATTAAACTAATGGCAATCTCTGAAGACTATAGGGTTTTAAAGGCCATAAAAGAGAACGTATTCGACAAATTCAAGAATGAGATACTAATCGCTGAATCCATTGATAATAGAAAATTAGTTTTGCAGAAGTTTATCGACGCAATGGTCAGTATCGGCGCCGTCGAGACTATTGGCCGCAAAAATCGTGACACAATTTATAATATAATCGGAATCTTTAAAACCAAATTAAGTCAATTAACGAATCCAAACGACAACAGAAAGAGTTTGAAGAGAAAGAAAATTGTTTTACGAAAAGGGAATCAAAAAAAAGTCAAATACGAATTGACTTCCAGTTCACCATTTGTTACATCTATTGTTCCGATTGCTGTTGTTTAACATATACTGTATTTTGAAAGCAAAGCAAAATAAAGGTTTGACTAAATTCACTCAAATTGATGTAAAAATATAGAAATGGAGTCGAAATTAAATTAAATAATGGAATAAATGGTTAAAATTTATTTCATGAAAACTATTATTAGTTTTATAATACATTTGGAAAAAAATTTAATTTTAAATAAAAATGAATAAAATTGATTCCGAGTCTAATGAATTCGTGACAATTCCTCAACAATTTTAATTAAGTCATCGACAGTGGCCTCCCTTTTCATTCCACTCCCGTCCGGATCGATCTGTTGTGTATTCAATAAAAAGTTTATAAATTTGGTTCATTTAAACCAATTATTTTCAATACCATTAAGTCTTTAACGCATTCTTGCATTTTATCGCGACTTAAATCCAAAAACGATTCGATGAGATCGCCGTCAATGAACCCAAAGGACGCCTCAGTCTTTCTCTCTGTACTGAATGCTCGCCAAAAGTCGTGATCTATTTTGCCGACAGATTTAATAACTTTGTTGAGTCGCGACTGGAAGTCACGCAAAAAATTGAAGTATTCCTGAGGTAACTGAGCGACCAATCCTTCAGAAAATAACTTCAATGAAAAACACATTTAATTAAACAAATAGAGTACCGATTGCGCCGAATATAGTGCCGAACAGAACAGGCGTTCCCTGAATAGGTGTGGCGATTTCGCCCGGGTGTTGCATCACAAGTGACCCGTGTCTCATGATATTTATGTATTCGCCCACATGATAGAGACCCACTTCTTGCAGGTGTTGGCGCTCTTCGTCATTAGTGGCGGCGCTTTATATATAAATTAATTAAAATTAATTCTGATTTTTCTTTAAATAATTCAGTAATAAATCGAAGAACTAGTCTCAGATTTATAGCCACCGGTGCTTAATATAGTGGATAATAAGGGTATACAGTATATAGAATTTGAATCAATAAATACCTGTCCTTTTGACAAACAAACAGATTGAATGAGTTCTCGGCCCCGAGGAAGGTGTCGTCGTCCAGAATCTCTACAACAGTCATCCAATTTGGTTGAAAATCTCTGGCAATCTCTTCGAAATTGCCTTCCAATGGCTTATACGACAAGAGAGTCATCGATCGCATGAGATCTCCGATTAAAATAAAGTCTCCCTTTGTTTTCAAATAAAGTGCAATAATTGTATTAAAATAAGAACATTCGTTGTGAAGATCTCTCTGTTGTGTCCATTCGAAAAGACGGACAGTTGAGTTAATTCCGGCCAACAGTTTGTTATTGAACTCTACTATAGTATAGGGCGCGCCTTTGATCTCTTTTTCCGCCACCTGTTGTAGCTTTCCTTCAGACAAGTGAAACACAATAATTCGACCCAATTTGGGTTCGGGTTCGTCAGGGTTTACAAAACATGTGCCGACGATATAGTAAGAGATGGGGTCATCGCCTGAACATAATTATAGATTTAGTTTGTCTTCGGTTTTAAACAATTGAATATTTTTGCATTCGTTTAATCAATAAATACCTAATTTTGCGGAAATAACACTCAAAGCGTACTCATTAACCATGAATTGGTGCGCATGAAGTACTTCGAACGTGTGCTGATCGATGACCAACAGGTGGTGTACTTCCACTTCAAGTCCCGGTTGTTCTAAATTGGAAACAGTGCTCGGCTTTACAATTGTCGGTATGGATGAAGAATACGTTATGTTTTGAGCTATAAATCAAAGCACAAAACAATTCATTTATTAAATAATTACAACTAAATAAACGTTGAATTTGTTGTGGAGCACCTGTACAGCTAGCACTGGGCCGAATGGGAACCAAGCCGTCCTCTCCCTGGATGTCGTGTCTCATAGTGATGACACCGAATGTTTGTGTCGACTCCTGGTATGCTATTCTTCGGGGCGATTCCCTCAGCGGAACAGTTCTGATGTGAAGTTTTTGTATTTCGTCGATTTGACCGATCAGGAGTTGGTTGTCTGAGGCCAAGGCTAACGACTCCCGGAAAGCATCTGAATTGAGTGGACACATGTGATTGACTTCTTTGAGGTTAACGTTAGAAAAGACTAATTTATTGTTTGAGGAATAGATAACAGTCGGTCTATCACTACAGGCGAAGATGTTTGTCGTCGAAGAGGACGAGAAAGTCTTCAGAACTGTCGGCTGAGTTCCTAAAGTTATTTTCTTTCGGTCAGTCAAACAGCCGGTGTTGGGATTGAGACTGAAATAAAATAGCGATCCGTCTCCTAATGCACTCAATAGATAGTATGACTGTTCGAAATTGGCCAAAAGTATTGAACGGGGAATTATTTCTCCGCCGAGGCTTTCCTTATGCATCTCAACCAAATCAGGCAAATGTATTAATCTATAAATTCATACATACAGTCAATATTGCATAACTGTCTTACATAACACTATATTCATAAATGCAAACCAGGTATGTCCACACTTGAAAATGTCAGGGGGTATTTTTCTACGAGAGCCTGAGGGAAATTGTTTTTTATCACTGTATGTAATAACTGTTGATATAATGCTCATTATTAGCCGAATAAACGGTTTTTAAAATACAAAATCCATTCAACAGTAAAATATTAGATTCTGTGTTTGGATTTGTTTAAACAGACTTCTAATACAAAGTCTATATAGAAATACTAATATTTTCTCTACATTTACTCAAAAATTACTAATGCGTAATGAATTTGACAGAATATTTCCTAAAATTTTGCCTACAGGGAGGGGTAACTCGCGAAGAACCTATAGTGGTATCTGGCCAAAGCATCAGGAGCTTATTCCATGGCATAAAGCATCAATCTTTCGACTGGAACCCCCTCTGTACATCCCTGAGTGAAAACCTTTGTAACTTCAATAGACTTGTGATATCCGAATCAAATTTGCAATTCCATCAAATGTGCAAATCTCACAACTGCTGATAACCTCATACTTTGTTAATAAGGAATATTCACTATATATTTATATGAATATTGAGAAAAACCAATTATTGAAAAAAATTTTAATTAATAAAACAAAGTATGAAAGGACATTTGCGTTTTTTAGGATATACCGTATTTTCTCGATTATAAGCCGCACCCGTGTATAAGCCGCATCTAATTATTTGCAGTTTAAAAATTTATCTTCTTGTATAAACCGCACTCGTGTATAAGCCGCGGCTTATATACAAGTA
>JAQFXN010001262.1:0-16011 GCA_034693365.1 Liacarus xylariae
GGATTAGTTCCGCCATAAGCTTTCCAACGATGTATATATTGTGGGGTTAATTAATTCATGAAGACTATAAATTCAGTAAAGTTATATAATGTTATAGTATTGAACCCTCAGAATTTGTCACCTAGGATTTTTTCCCCACCCTAGGATTTCGTCAGATTAAATATTTTGATTCTATTTATAAAATAAAATTGAAAAAATATCAAATTTTAAATGTCAGTAAAAATATTTCCATTATAAGAAATTAGACAGAATTTCACAATATATTCCAAAGGTGGCCACTTCTGCGCCGTTTTTTCTCAAAATTGCAAGGGATAATTTGTTTTTCTTTTTCGCAGAGTGGTATTTTGGTAATTTTTTATAGACTTGGAGATATTTTGGCTATACTCGTTTATTGGTCATCCCTAAACAGTTATTAAAAAAATTGAACTAATTTTGTATAATACAAGACTTTTGTACTATACATTGTATTATACAATGTATTATACAAAGTTTCAAAATTATTTTTGTATTTTGCCAACCCTGGTTATAAAATATCAGCTCAATATTAAAGGATATCCTTTGATAACATAAAAACATTATTACATTTTAATAAATTACTTTATCTAAAAAATAGAATTTTATTATTTAAAAATATTATATTATGTATTGACAAATATGGGTTTGGGCTTACCATTTACCACACCTTTGAAGAAAGATATCATATTATTTCTCAAGATTTTATTGTTAATAAAAGAGTGAAAATGGTTTTATATCGTTGGAGACATTGGTTTCACATCAAACAAACCATTTGATATTTGCAAATGATTTTATGAATATTTAATGTCATCCAAACAATTAATGATTAAATAATTTATATGTTCTGGATAATTATTATGATAGAATAAACAGAAACTTATAATTGAGTAGAATATTCTTAAAATTTGATAATCATTTTGCATGCATTCTATGAATTTATGGAAAATGCTATTATAAATTGACTGAAATGCAAATATTTTCAATGAAATCCACATTATTTGATAAGACATTAAATTTTTGTCTGATTTTTTTTAAAAAATTGAATAAACACTTTAAATGAATAAATTTTAATATAAATGTCAATTTTAAGAAATGAAGTTCGCATTTGAAAATTGTTGAACAAATGAATTGATTATTTTTAATCTTTCTAAATGTTATAACTTTAAAGTCCATTGCGGAAATTTCAAACCAATTTCTTCATTCTTCTAGTTTTTATGTTTCAAAACCCATCACAACTTTCAATTCGATAAATTGAAATATTTAGTTTTGAAATATTTAGTAATTCATAACTGAATTAAATAAAAACTATTATTCAAATCATTTCTCTAATTTAAGGTAAGTTTTAATCAAAAAGTATTAAAATTGATTTATATATAAAATTAATTCATTTGTTTGACACAAAATAACTTATTTAATTCTGATAAAATTAAATGCACAGTAAATATAAATATGAGACAATTCAATAAATATATTTGTCAGTCGTAGATAAGAATTTTTAGTATGTATTGCTTCGGAATTCGTGTATATAGATTCAAGATGTCATTATGTGACTGTCCCCCTTCTTTATTAATAGTGGTATATGTGCAACGATAGTCTATAATTCCTTTATTAATAGCGAAAATGTACAAAAATGATCTAAAATTCCGTTATTAATAACGGGAACTATTTTGAAACGTTATGAGATTCTTGGGGCCAATTGCAACCAAATTTTAAGAAAAATCCATTGAAAAACATTTTAAACTTATCCTTTCCCTATCATATTTTTATCATTCAATCGACATCTCAAAACTATCAAGCGGTTCCCATTCAGTGGTCTTGAGGCTAGTGTGGCCAAACACAATAACATTTTTAGAGTCTATCGATTAGAAAACATTGTAAACTCATTAATATTTTCATCACTCAATCTGTATCTCAAAATTTCCACACTATCACTAAAACTAGACTATCAAGTTTTATTAATAGCGAAAAATGTTCATCCAATTAGAGGTTCAAAACGGATCCGTTCGGATGGGATTCTGATCGGATTTGGTCTGTAAAAGTCGGATAGTTTTAAAAAGTCGAATCAGATTTGGAATACAGATTCGAATTTTATCTGGAATTCATAAATTTATATACCATGCGATGAATTTTTATAAATGTCTAAAAGAGGTTGACCCAAGATGAAAAAATGTTCTTGGATTCTGATATTATATCATGAAGAGAAAGTCTTGAAAACTCCCCAATTTTGCATTCGAATTTTTGATAAAGGGGAAAAATTGTGAAAATGTCAAGTTAAAACTATTTACGAGACAAAAATGTTGTAGATGTTGATAGTGATGCCACAGAAATAGATGCCATGCACATAAATGCTTTATATCTTGATTTATTCATTCATTCATTTTCATGAACGCCTGTTGTACCTTTCTGTGTAGGCGTAGTTCTCGAATGCGCTTATGCACTTTGTCTCACTCCTTCTAGAACAAGTGACGAGCTCTGATTATCCGATTACCTTGAAAAAAAAGTCGGATCGGATCTGTTCGTTAATCTTGAATCCGTTTTGGACCTCTACATCCAATTTCTTGCCCTAATTTCTACACCCCAGGATCTATTAGCATTTGCTTTTATGGGATAGCTATTTATTTGAAAGCGGAGATCATATATTCGGTTTTAACCCTTACCGGGTGTGGGGGGGGGGTGCCCATTATTTTAATTGACATTGAATTCACTTATAGAAGATTATATTAATAGTTCATTCATATCTTTTTTTCACTTGTTCAAATAGGAACTTGATTAACTAAATATTGCAGAGATTAAGATAATTAGATTGGTGATTTACTTTCTTGCACAATTTCTATACAGTTTTTAGTTATTATGACAATACATAACTGTGAATATAATTGATAAATTTTGATTTGAAAACTTGGTATTTGTGCGAACATTTGATTTAATGGAAAAGGAACTTTCGGTCTACAAAATCAGTATTTTGCCTGAATAGCTATGTCTGACTCATATTTCACATTAAAATAAAATAAACAATTTCTTGAACCGGAATTTTTAAATAGTGGTAATTTAAGTGCTTCTGAATATCATTTTATCTCAAACTCCTCGATTAGAATAAGTCTTGAGTGCGAGTGAAATCACTTTCCCATTTAAGCAATTTAAGCACTGAGTGTGAAAATATTATGCAATTTTGCGAATTCAACTGATTTTGTGAGCATAAGTACTTTCAGTTAATTAAAACTAACTAGTAAAAACTTTAATACGATTTCAATCATGATTTTCTAGAATTGATTCAAATACTTAGTTCATTGTCTTTATAGAGAACACAATTTTGTGAGAAATGCATTATTTTAAGGATGGATTCACTAATCGCAGACAAAGTGAAGCAAATGAATTGAAGGCAAATAAGTTGGCCATCGCTTGGATTAACCTTAAATTCTATGGCCGATCAGTCATGCCCTGTAAGAAACCCAAACCCATTCTCAATGAAATAAGTGGTTCTATAGATTTTGGTACTTTGAATGCACTGATGGGTCCGTCTGGTGCGGGAAAGTCCACTCTTTTAAAGTGCATTAATGGCATGATTATGGGTGGAGTGGATAAGAGTTCGGCCATATATTTAAGTGACGAAAAGAAAATTCGGTCCTGTTTTATAGTACAGGACGTCTCCGAACATCTTCTCATGGGTTTAACTGCAATCCAATCTCTGGTATACGCGTCCAAATTGAAGAATAGCAACAGAATCGGAGGAATAAACCATAAAAATAATGCCCGAAAACTATTGGCTGATCTAATGGTTAGTGATATCGAGAAGACTAATGTTCAGAACTGTAGCGGTGGTGAACAGAAACGACTGGCCATTGCGTTAGAGTTAACTTCAATCAAAAAACCCAATCTATTATGTATTGACGAACCGACCAGTGGTTTAGACAGTAATGCAGCAGAAATTGTGAGACAATTCTTAAGTTTTGATTTATAGATTTGATTGAATCATATTTTTTGAAAAACAGGTCATGAGATGTCTGAAGAACGTCTCGCGAAAGCACAATATGGCGATTGTGACGAGTATTCATCAGCCGAATAGTGATGTGCTTATGCTCTTCGACCAGTTGTATGTCTTAGCAAAGGGTGGTCTCTGTGTATATGAAGGGTCGCCACAGCTATTGAAAGAACATTTAAGTCAATCACAGTTTGAGTGCAACGAATATCAGGTGCCCATTGAAGTGCTTCTGAAGATCGCCTCCAAATATGATGAGAGTCTTCAGCGATTAGTCGATCAAAATTCGAGAAACAAAAATTACTTAAGACACAGATGTCTTGTGGAGGCGTATTCGGCCCCAAATGGTATTCCTTCTAAGAGTATTCGATTTGATTTAAAGCAAATGTGGTATTTGTTTATGCGAACAATGACTTATGCATTCAGATCTCAGTGGAAAGCAATGATAGTTCAGTTCGTATTCATCGTAGGTCTCGGATATATTGTCACTTTGCTATACAATCCATATGCGGGCCAACCAGACGGCTGCTTCAGTTTTGCTGTCACTTCAAACGATAGTTGTGTTAAAACAGTTGAAACCCTGAAAGAGGAATCTCTAATAACTCAGAATTTAAATTTGCAATTCTTTGTCGGAATTTTGATTCAATTTTTAGTAGTCGTTGGAACGACTTTGGCTTTTACTACAGAAGTCAAGATATTTTTGAACGAACATAAAAACGGTATATCATTTATATTTAACCAAAGTCTTCCCAATCATAGGGGATAGGTATAGGGGATAATATTTTCCAAAAATACCCGAAATCCCTTATTTTATGCTTTAAGTTGACAATTATTTTTTGTTTAATGTATTCTTATATAAACTCAAATCCCTTAATGTGTTGTCCCAACAAATGATAAATAGATATCGACTGTAATTAACTTTAATTAATGACAGGTTGGTATAGCACCGGATCCTATTATTGGGCCAAAACAATCGTAGAATTGCCACTAATTCTATCGATAACTTTCTGCTATGTTATGATTGCATACAAAGGCAATCATCAGATCGATGACCAGAAAAGACTATTAGGCTATTTGGCTGTATTGACCGGAGGAGTGGCGTGTTCTCAAGGATTGGGACTTACAATTGGCATAATAGCCAACTCTAACGACAAATTGGCAATTGTTTTGGCTGTTGGAGTATATCTAATGAATGTAATGCTGTGCGGCTTTTTTGCGCCCATAGAAGAACTCCCGGAAGCTATTCGATGGATCACTAATTTATCTTATGTTAAACAAACATTTGAGAATCAATTAGTTCTTATTTATGGTTTCGATAGGTGTCCGACCGGACAATTGAGTTCAATTCTATATAAACTCAATTTAACAGATGAAAAGAAATTCTGGAAAAATTGTATTATATTAGGCGGACATACATTGAACTTTAGAATAATTGCTTTAATTGTTTTGCTTTATAAATCAAATCCAATAAATCTGAGATTTCCCTCAAGAAAAGTGCCATTTAATGAGAAAACACAAGTCGAACCCATAGAAGAAATCATTCACATGTGAAGCGATGCTAATATGAAATGAAACCAAAGTATGAGATGACTGACCGACCGATTGTAAAAACAAACTCAACTTATTATTATAAGAATATCCTATAGAATCATAACAATGTATAAACAGAATGATAGACCAATCGATTTATCCCAGGGATGGCCATCTCAATAAAGTATAGGTGATTTTATGAAAGCTTTCCTCAAAACTCTAATAGTAAGTGCTATAATTAGGGGTTTATTTTATGTTTGCTAACTTCACAAAAATCTTGAAGAATTCAAATAATTTAATAAAATTTACACTGAATATGAAAAATTTTAATAAAAATATTCTGGGGTTAAGAGAGGGCACAAAGAGGTTACAAAACTTGAAAGTAAACAGGCACTTTAGCAGCGGTAGCCAGTGTCGGCCGAGTAAGAGAGCCAATGAGGGTATAGAGGGGGTCTTTTGAGAAAATTTTGCCAAAAAGTCAGGGGAGGAGATCTTAGAAAACTTCAAAAATACATAGGAGGAGTATGGTAAAACAAAATTATTGGCCTGCGGGTAAAAGAGTCATGGGGGAGTGTATTTTCAAGGGGAGTGCAAAATCTCAAACTGAAAGGGGGTATTTAGGCTATACCCCCTCCCGTTGGCTACCCCTGCACTTTACTTTCAAAATTCCATATTGCTTAGTGTTGATTTTTAAAGTCAAAGGAAATTTTGGTTTTAATCTATCCTCTATGGCCATTCTAAATATATTTATATAGAAAGCAAAAGAGAATTCAAATACAGTATAAAATATTGACATTAATTGTTATAAATGGTTATATGATTTTATTATAGTTAAATCAAATTTTAATTTTGTTAAATAGAAATTTAACCAATTTTATTATTAAGTTGAGACCAAAAAATAATTTAATAATTTTAAAATATTTTGTATTTGGAAACTCATACATTAACAAACAGATCTGTATATTTTTTCAATTTTTTTGAGAGCTTTAATGTCTTATAAACTCATTTCAAATGAATTATTTATATAAAACAGTCTTCAGACCAGCGATGTGATCAGGGGCTTGAATCAGATAAGAGATTGAAACTGAATCATATCTACTAATACTAACTCAATAGATTTCACTGGAGTGCAATAGAGTTAGTATTAGTCGATATGATTCATTTTCAATCTCTAATCTGATTCCAGCCCCTGATCACATCCCTGCTTCAAACACGAGTTAATTGCTATTCGTCTACAATTCAATAGCTTTACAATATTTTAGTGATAACATTATTATATTGCAGTCAATGAGTGGAAGAATATTATTGACTCTGACCTCGATCATATCATACAAGTTATGCTTAAATATATTCTATTATGCGCTCATAGTATATCATATCTCAATATTAATGTGACGACATTTCTCGAGTCTTTCCCATCAAAGATATAGATATTCATAACTAATGTGTAATAACTTAACATTGATTTTTGTTAAGGATGACCAGTGAATGGTCAGGCAGTTTATAGTAAGTTAGGTCTATAAAGTCACGGACCTTGTTGGAAAATTCTATATGAATTTTATGATTTGCTTCAACCTGATCATTTTGAATCAAACTGGTTATCTTTAATTTAAATGTCATATTAAAGGCACGAAAAGATAATTAGTTTAATGTATTAGTGTTTATTTTAAACGGAATTCATTTCAGTACTTCTACTAATTAGATTTTAATATAGTATTAACTCTTATTTATGTTCGAAATTCTTACTTAACTATTAAACAAAAGTCTCATATTTGAGACTTCTCTATAAATCAATTCTTAATAATAAAAATTGTCAAATTGTTTTTTTTGTCTCAACATTGAGAAAGAAATAATTGATTGCAATAAGAAAGTATTGATTTATTGATCAGTTTTGTAGTCAATTCACACTATAGTAAGTTTACTATACTATTGGATATTTTTAACTTTCATAAATTATTGAATGAAATCATTTCTTTTTTTTATTTTTACTTTTTTTATTAAACATTTATTAATAATTTAACATTTTTTAAAAAGAAAAGTTCATTACAAGAAAATTTGATTTTATTTAACATTTTAGAAAAATTAATATGTAATAAATATTATATCAAATATTTTTTATATTTGATTTATTCAAAAATTTCTTTTGAAAACTTATTTCAAGTTATTTTATTTCTATAAATTAATTCGTTTTAATTTAGAAATCAATTTTAAAAATAAGAGAAAAGACGAGGAGTTTTACTACATGTCTGTCATATTCTAATTGATAATCAATTTCTAGCTGTTTATCATTGATCTAAACATTAATCTCTAAATAATCTAAAATTGAAGTCAAAAATTAAACATAAAAAATGAAAAATCTAATTGACATTTAATGATATAATTTAACAAAATTTTTAATATTCGATCCAATGTTCAGCGATTTTCTAATTTTGTAATACTTTTTGAGCAATTCGTTTGCGAAATTACATTACATTTTGTTATAATCGAGTATTTGATGCGTTAATGATTTACAATAATCTGTTGTTCAGTCAAATGATTTGTTCGTAAAAATTTCTGATCATTTTTAATGTCTTTAGTAAAAAGAAAATTGATTTTTCAATCAAAAACTATTTGATTGAATACAAAACTCTTTTTTTGTTACTTTTTATATGAAAAAATTGTGCGCAAATAAATCAATATTTAATAAGCACTGGACCTAACTCTGGCCACATACTCGTCTTGAATGGCCTCTTCTCTCGCATCAATACATAAGACGACAGTAGATAAGAAGAATAGAAATCCAGCGAAAGCGTCCATAGCTGTGACCGTAAGCATGAGTACATCCCCCTCCATGTATGCGTTCACCGGAGTCTTGTCTTTGGCATTCTGGGGATGATATGCTTTGACTGCATTACTCTGTTTGTCCCCATCCTTGTAATGCGAATGACAGGGCATTTGAAACGCAACATAAGAGGCATAGGATGTCAATAGAGTTATTCCGCCCAATATTATAATCACCTTTTGTTAAATTAAATTTTTATAAAAAAATTCCTGAATTAATACCGAAATAATTGGATTTGTGTTAGAAATAACAAAAATGGGAAATGAATGGCAATCAACTAATAAAGGGGTCAATTCTGGAGTCAACTCACGAGTAAATGAAATCCAAATCTGAGGTCTTCCTGTGTCGGAGCGATGTTAATGAATGCTAACAATGAAATGATTTTTTTTGTGTTCAGTTCGGTCTGAAATTGATCACTGAATCAAAGCTAATCATAGCATACCTAACAAAAATAGGATTACATCAGCGCTGATCACTATTATGTGATAGATTTGTATTGTGTCATAAAAGTGGTTAATGAAGTCCTCCATAAAGCTATGATTAGTAACAATCGTTTGCCACTGTTTATTATCGTTGGGCAGCGGCACAGCTCGACATTCCTTTTTGATAATCACAACGAATGATCCGATAATCAGTAACTGTGAACAACAGTGCAGTTGATTATTATAATAATCGCGTTTTTGGCATTATTTCATTTATTCTTTGGTCATATACTGTATAACGACTTAACCGATAGTTTGACATTTCATTGGAAGTAATAATTATAATATAAATTAAATTAAGAAATAAATTAAAAACGCTCTCAAAAGTCATTAATTCTTATTTATGGAAACATTTCTGAATAAATTCGTAAAAATTCTATCATAAATGAAATTATATATAATTTATAACTTAAATAATATGAATCGTCTAATAAAATATATTTTTTAATTCATAGAATTCTTTAATATTGTGAATGAAATCACAGCAAAGTATCTTATGTTTTGTATGGCATTACTGTATAAGAGTTTCAATCTTTTATGAGAACATTAATCTCATTGTCAGGTCTCGTCTTTATTCTCGAGTCAGATATGGTTTGAAACACATGAATATTATGTGCAAATTATTGGATAAGAGTATAGCTTTATTGTTCAGTCATTACAAGAGAAGGGGAACAATATATTATAAGAAAACTCAACAATATATAAAACTAAATTGAATTAAGAATATCTGATGCCGTTTACCGGCTTTGATAGTATGAAAGCTTAACACAAATACAAACAAATATCGATCCAAAATAAGAAAGAAATAGTAGTCGAGAGGAGAGGCTGTAGTAAAGAATGAATGTTTGGAAATAATATACAATACAGTACTCACAGCACAGAAGAAGCTAACGAACCGATGGAAACAAAAATGCTTTGGAAAACTTGAAGACATATTTAGCCAGTTTTTAGAAATGGCACAGGTATATCAAAACACTACTATATTTCTGTTCCCAACTTCAAAATCACAGTGGAATCATAGATTTGACACAAATGGAAAAATTTTGTCTACAATTTTTGGTATACAAGACATGCATTTACAGTGAAAGACAGTGACAGAGATGAGGCTCAAGAGCACAGAGAGATGGAAAGAGAATATGTTCTGTAGTGTAAAGTATGACTATATATCAGTGGAATCGCATCACTGGCAACATCACAACCAAATAGTTCTGCGCATTACTCACACAAGCCTTTCATCCAATTTATATATTTTTTCTCTTCTTTCTTGTAATATAATATTCTTCTGAAAGGTTGTTGTTTTTGTCTTTTTATCGAAAATTTCTTTGTCTCAAATCATAACTCTATACAAAATAATCAAATTCAGAATTTTTAACCAAAAACCTAATTAATGCCAAATTCCACTCGTGTTTCATATAGTTTGCTGAATACAGAATAAACCATTAATTCATCTATTATTCAAAGAATAAAAGCATTTTCTCTAAATTAACAAAAAATATATATAATTTTTTGACACAAAATAAAAGCCAAAAATCTCAAAAAATGTTTGTGTCATTAATTTTGATTACAAACAGATTTTGAATGTATGAAAAATTCTATATATTTATACTTTTTCTCTTATATTGTATTAAATGAGTTCATTCAAAAAAAGCTTTTGAAAAAATTACAATTTATGTGAGACTTTTCAATGGAAATTGTCTGTGACTTAGCATTGAGTAGGAAAAAGAGAAAAAAGTTTAATATCGTTTATAGAAGTGGATAATACACATCATTCTATGGCCCAACCATTCAGAAGGTTTGGTTACAAACTTTTCAATTGCTTTTTTTGTGCGCTTAATATTGATATATCGTTTTTGATATATACAGTCAAAGTTAGGTCACATTACTGTACAACTACTGACACTTCTTTGACTCAAACTCTGCCATAAAAAAAGAAGTGACGAAAAAGAATTCGTTCACATTATTTGCACTTAAGTCGAGATTTTCAACAATCAATTGTAAACATAAATAGAATCAAGAATTTCTACAATTTTTATTCGCAGGAATTAAGATAAAGAAATGAATTTTGAATTATTTAATGAGTCAAATGAAGGAATCAATTAATTAAAGGGTAAAGAACTGGAAAAACTGTTTAATTTTATATTTGCCGATAATATCTCTGAATTTCTAAACAAATATGCGCTTATTTGAAGTGAAGTATAGAATCGATAGGAAAAACAAATATTGATTATAACTTGAGTTCAGTTTATCTCATTGTCCGAAATCAACTCCAGACATATAACCGTGTTTTGTGTGCTATATCGGCAAATAAATTAATTTTTATTAAAATAATTTTATTTGGAATTTTGTTCAATAAATTTAATTTATTTTATAAAATGAGTTCAATCCTTGGATTCTATAAATTCTGTTATATCTGATGGCTTTAAATGTGTTGTAAACAATGTGTTACACCTCTTGATTAATGGCATTTTCTATTAAAAGCACTATTTTATCAGATATTTTCTACAAATCATTAAACCTATAGCTAAAGCAATATATAGATAGATATTAATATAATTCTCGTTTTTTGGTTTATACAGTAATTTCAAAATCTTTTACAACTGTTGGTTAATAATAGTTTTGTGAGTGAATAAGAGATATTTATGAAGCATTCATATTCAAGTATTCTCTTATATTCATTATTATTTTGTTTTTGAATTAAAATTAAAAGTAAGAAAATTTAATTCTTTTTACCATTTCAAAAATGAGAAAATTAGGGGTGTTCACCATTTAACAAGAAGATTGTACTCTGTCTTGAAATAAGAAAATTATAATTATACTGCATAGCAATTTAAACAAATTATTTATTACTTACACGAAGTTGATTTGAATTTTCTGACTTGTTAGTACGGCGAAATTATTTCTCAGCTCCCTTACTTCCCTAAACTAAACCCAATAGAACCCATTTAGCATACTTAAAAAGAAATGAAAGATTGTTGAAATTAGCAAATCCGAATTATTATTTACGATTATTTGTTAGAAATGGGCTTTAATTGATAAGAGTCAACAATTAATTCTTATAAATACCTATAAATTAGTATTACCTATAAATAAACGATATAGAGAATTAATCCCAACTTTTGTGGTATATCTTCTTATCAACATTATTATCTCTTCTTATTAACATTATTATATCTTTTTAATAAAAATAATGAATTAAATATCTATTTAATGGAAAACATTATTAATTAACAATATATAGAAACATTAGTACAACTGGCTCTATATGTGCAGATTCAAAAGTTAGGGATCTTATATTTATATTATTTATTACAAGTTTCTTATTTATAACTATCTTTTTATAACTAATTCATTCTATATTTAAATTGAATTGACATAAATAAATTAAAAAGTAATATATTGAGTGAAATATACTTTTATACTTCCAGATAGATTATAATCTGTTTATTAAATTGTGAACACCCCTAATTTTCTCATTTGGACATGACTGTTTTATACTTTAAACTCTGAATCGAAGAAAAGGAGAAATTGTTTGTGCCTAACCATCTTTATTATCTTGCATATTTATGATATGTCAGTACAAGAATTGTACCAGAATGTAGTTCTGGTAATATAGTTCTGGTCAATTGTATATATGACAAGTACCAGGTGTAATTGTTAGTCAGGGCTAAATTTTAATTTGTTAATAACAAAAATTATTTATTAAATAAAAAAATCTCTGAAAAAATTAAGTTTTAAAATCAAATCTATTTTTATTAACTCTAATGAATTGCATTATATATAGACTTGAATTGAGCGCCGAATGGGTTGTAGTCATAGAAACCAATTGAAAGACAGATATTTGTTTGGATTAAATGAATGAAAAGTAAATGAAATACAGAAACAAAAACATTGAAAGAAAACAAATCATTGAATAAATTGTTAGAAATTAATTGCATTTGAAAACAGTTTTGAATCCATATATCAATGGATGAGTCCATCGAAGAGAGCGAAGAACTGGAGGCCAACGAACTGTTGGACGAAACCCAACGACTCAGACATAAAAGGGATTTATTGACGAAAGAGAACGAACAGCTCAAGTCATACCTGCGCTTACGGCAAATGGAGTCGACGGCCACCTGTGAACAGTTGAAGTCAGAGATCGAGCAGCAGATCGAACAGTTCGAGGCATTGGGCGACACTCAGACCAACCATTTGGAGACTTTGAAGTCCTTCCGCTCCGAGATTGAGGCCATTCAGTGCTGGAATGCGAAGATCAGAAACAAATACTTCGCCCGAAACAACACTTTCGGCCTCAACTCAGACAACACCGCAGACGAGTTGACGGATGAGTTGATCGAAGAGATGGTGAGCGCCGGTGGTTCGAGTCGTGCCATCGATAGTAACATCGGTTGTGATAATCACACGAATGAAGGCTTTGTTGACAACACTTCTAACGATTTGTCCGATGAATGCAAACAAACCGTTTCGGAGAAACCAATTGAACCCAAAATTAAGACAAAAAGTAATTCAGAAAAAGTGGAAAACGATTTACGAGAAGTTCAAAGAAATAGTAATTCAATAAATAGTTATAATATAATCACGAGATCTAAACAAAAGTCAAACAACAATTGTTTGGATAATAAACGCAAACAAAACGATAAAAATGAAAGTCAGAGAATGTCTAAACGGAAGAAGAAATAAGACAATTATTGTGTTTGAACTCTGACTATGAGATCATTTTATTCGTATTATTATTAATCATTTGATAACTTATTTGAGATAAAAATAATCCATTTTTTGGTAAATTAGTTATAATTAATATTATTATTAATAGTTTTTATTTAAATTGATTAATCATTTGCTTTTGATCTTTCATTTCACACCTTATTTGACACATAAGACCCCTCTTTGACACTCGAATACTAATTGATTGAGAATTAGACCAAAAGTAGTTTAAGTAATGATTGAAACGAATGTTAATTATTGACTAAAACTTAAATATTATTAAGAATTAAATTTGGTTTTTAATATAATTTTAAATTTTGTGATTTTATCACTTTATTATACAATTTGTTGACAATTTTTATTGTTCTGAACGCTCGTCCAATTTGGATACAATGATGGGTTAGGAGTGAAGGCAGGGATAGAAAGGAGTAAAAATTAAATCCTTTATTATATTTAATATTCGGTTGAAAATAATGAGAAGTTTTCAATTTAAAGGCTCGAACTCTGTCTTAAAACTAAATTGTCTTTTGAGATAATTTTAATATTGATGTTAAATGAGCCAAAATCAATGGGCTGTGCATTGATATACCTCTGAAGGACAAGATCTCGAAGATAGTGGGTTATGGATCTCACATATTGACCAAAAATTATTAATTAAAATGGTGTAAAGGGAGGGGTATTTATAATTTTTATGTCAAACCAGTCTTTGGTGTCAAATAAGGATCAATTAGTTGATAAACATTTTAGGATTTGCTGATAATTATAGATATTATACTTGAGTTGATATGAATCATATCATATGATAAGCTATTAATTACAATGTATTTAATTTTTATATTAGATTTCATTTTCTAGGATTAAGTGTTTCAACAAATTATTGAATTTGTACTCAATTTTATGTAACATTTAATGTCATTTAATAAATATTAAGTTTTTATTTGAAAATATATGAAACAATTATTCAATAATTTCTATTTCAATTTTATAAAAACTCATAATATTTGGAAATAAATTCTTTACTCTAAATATTACCCAATTCTATCGGATGGAAATATATATATGAGTGCTGTGCCGTAAAAGCGACGTTTCATTTGAAGTATAAAAGTTGTGTTGCAAACAATACATTTACGTTAAAGAATTTTGCAATTAATTTCCATTTATAGAAGTTTTGACTTCAATCAAAAATAGATTTTAAATATTTTAGAACTCATTTTAACACAAGAGAGTTGACAAACAACCCTATGGTTTGAATTGTTCAGATTTAAAGTTCTCTTCGATTTCACATTCTTCTGGACGTCCTATAGAAATGAAATCGGGAATCAATACAACCCTTCCCTTAACTATTGATTTAACCATTTTTGTTGAATTCTCTCCGAATATTTTCATTTCATAATCCAATAACTGTTTGAGAAAAGCACCGTTCGGTCGAATCATTGGTCTCTTTTCCCTCACGTATTCGTATTTCTTTTGAATGTCATTCCTTTACATTTCATTAAATAGGCTTTGAATAGAATTTTAAATCAATATGAGTTCAGAGCAAAAGCTATACTAAACCTTTCCATGACTGGAGTGGCAGACCTACTGATGCCTCCAATACAGTGAACAACTGTTGTCATTTTCTTTTGGCTCATTTCGTGTATAATTTCCGACACTTCATCGAAACATAGGGATAGGTTTGTCTGCGGACTATCCCAGACCTATATACACAACATATACAGTATATTTAATAAAATTATAAAAACTGGAAAAAACTAATGAATTCTTTACCGGAATTTCAACGTTTTCTATCCCTTCCTTCTTATAAGAGGGCAATTCAATGGTTGCGCTTACAATACATTGGATTTTATGAATTCTGATATTCTTTGCTGTCATTCCTCTGATTCCCGACAGATATGCCATTATTTTTTACAAATCGATTAAAAGGATCGGAAAGAATCGTCATTTTGTATGAATGTATTTAATTCTCATTTGCTTTTCATACTTTTGGTTTGCTTTAAAGGGAGACTTTATTGGTTTTGCAATCTTTTGCTTCGATACAAAAAAACCAATTATTTAAGACAATTGAAAATAATTATGAAATGCAGTTTATAATTAAACTCAGATATGTTTGAGTTCATATATGTTAGTCTTGTGGAGAATTTAATGAGTATTTCAGTAAATTGAATAAATTGAGACCAAATAATATTAAATATAAAGTCGAATTAGAAGACAACAAAAGTTTATCTTTTTTAGACTTATTTCTAACAAGAGATAGAAATAGTGTTAAGTTTAACGTATATCGTAAGCCAACAAACGTTAACAGATTCTTGAATTTCAATTCAAATCACGCCATTTCAGCCAAAATAGCAGTCGTTGACTCTTTAGTCCGAAGAGCAATGTTTTTAAAAGGAAATGAATTGAATAAAGAATTGGATTTTATAAGAAATATATTATCAAATAATGATTATCCGATTCCTTTCATTAATTCTCGTATAAAGAAATTA
>JAQFXN010001263.1:0-15999 GCA_034693365.1 Liacarus xylariae
GTAAATTAGCGTTTGAAAAGTTTAATAATATTTTGAACAAAAATTCTGGATTTAAACAAATAAAGCAAATCTCTGAACTACTGAATGATAAAACCACAGAAGAATTAATTTTTAACTTAAGTTTAAATGAAATTCAATGTTTTAAGTTCGTACCGATTACTTCTGTGATGTCGAGAGGAGTTTCTCTAAATACAAATTAATTTTAACTGAGAAGAGGTAAGTTTTACAGAAGAAGAAAAGTATTATTTGGCTGTAAATTATAATAAAGGTTTAATTGAAGAATAATTTTTATTTATATATTCTGTAATTGTTTTTTGTGAATACTTTGTAATAAAAGAAAAATTTTAAAGTATGTTAACTACTTATAAATTTCTAAATGAATGGATCGATTTCTCGCACACTTTTCATTGTTTTAAAATTGAGCGAGAAATAATACAAATTTATAGACCTTTTTTTCCCTCGGTCTACTTATAACCTATTAAATATTACTCCATTTGAAAATTAGTTAAAATTATAATCATTTAAAATATAAGTTTTAAAAATATATTTAGGAAAATGTTTCGTTTAATCAGTTGTTGTTTCGGTCGGAAGAGGAAGAATAAGTGTATTGAGAGAAGGGTTTTGAACGAAGACCTACTCATAGAAGTGTTGGAGTATTGCGAACCAAAAGAATTGCTAGAATTGAGAAAAGTTAGCAAACAATTCGAGTATTGTGTGACTGAAGTATTCAAATACTATAAAACACTTTATTTCGGACAACTATTTTCTGGTCTATACTTTCTATTAAACATTAGAGACAATGATTGCCACAAAAAGCACATATTATTCAATAGCATTCGTTTGCATACAATCGATAATTCATTAATTCATTGGAATAAAAGTGGTCTCCAATTAAGACAATTGATTTTGAATAAAAAAAATTGACAAAAAGATGACAAAAGTATTTGTCAATTATTGTAGAGAAGTCAGTGAATTATATTTCGGTCCACTTTTGCTCGAAATGAGTTTAAAAAAGTTAGAAAAAATTAGAAATTCATTCGGAGATAGGATTCAGTTGTTATCACTTTATTATTCAGAAGAAGAAGTGAATCCAAACAAAAAATCTATTGTTTTATTGAAATGTCTTAAAAATGTGATAAAACTCTCTATTTGTCAGTTCAGAGAATTCACAAATATCTGGGATTTTATTCCAAAACATTTACAATTCCTAAGTTTGTTAAACAAATCATATGAACCAATCAGTGAATTTCAATCCTTCAGAAACTTATTAAACCGATCGGAGAATACAATAAAGATATTATTTCTATATTTATTTTTAAGCGATGGAGACCTGAATGCTATAATGAAAACTCAGACTAATATCAGAAAACTATGGATTGGTTTGGAATCTTCAGAGAAATCATTAATGGATTTGATAGAAACAGAAACTAAACTGAAATCAATTGCATTAAATTTGAACAAAAGAAGATTGAATTTAGAAAACTTTGTTTACACGACTTATAGATTTGAAACTATCAAAAGTTTATGTTTATCCCATTCTTCAATCAGAAGACAATCTTTTCAAATAATTCGCAAAATTTTGCCAAATTTATCGAAATTAATATTAAGTCAGACTATATTTCACTGCAATTGTAGTCTTATGTCTCGATTGTGTCTCCAATGCAGTGATTATTGTTCACAAGTGTTGTATGGATTCAGTTGTACTGCAATTGTAGTCTTATGTCTCGATTGTGTCTCCAATGCAGTGATTATTGTTCACAAGTGTTGTATGGATTCAAGTGTTTGAGACAATTATATTTAATTGAAATCAATCTTAAGCTCAAAGATATTGAAAAGTTTTCGCGTTTACGTCGACTCTATTTGAACGATCAATACATGGATTACTTCATTGTTTTCCAACAATTGAAGAGTCTTTGTATCAAAAATCCGAAAATACTCTTTACATATGAAATAACAATATTTGGAAACGAAGAGGAAGTGAAAGAAGAAAAGGAAAAGTTTGCAAATTATCCAAAGAATCTGAGAATCAGTTTTAAGTAATATTCGTTCAGATTTGGTTTGGGCTAAGGATAGTTTTAGAAAATATATATTTTTTCTATTGAAGAATTTACAGAATTGTATCCGAACATAATCTCATCAGGTAAAAATCTTAGATTTAACCAGGTGTTAGTTTTTGGACAGGAGTTAATTCTGAAATTTATTTATATAACTCCCACTAAATTATGCTTATATTGAATATTAAGTATAGAAAATGTTGTTTATTTTATACCCCTATATATCACTCCCATATATTCGCCCAAAAATCTGATTCTTCTTCTGAAATCTGTTCCGGTTCTCCAATCACATCATTATCCGACTCCTCTTCAGGCACTTCTACTTCTGGATAAATCACTTCTAAGTCTTTGTCGACTCTAAAACCTGCGATCCATTTGTGATTCAATACCTTCTCAATAGTGGGTTGTGTTTGGCTGAGCATCGATGCGATCAAATCAGACACAACTTCGCCCAAACCATCCTTTTCTATCAAATTATGTTTATTCACGTCCAGCAGCTGTGCGTCCGATCCATTCATTGCTTGGAGTAATGATTGACCCAAATTCAAAATATCGGTTTGCGATCCCTTTCTTCGAATCACATTCTTTGCATTTCCAAAATCACCTAGTTTAAATGTGCCCGTTTCCAGAGTGTTCAGCACATGTTGTTTTTGAAAATCACCAGGGTTATAGTCAGGGTCAATAGGGTTATCATTAGTGTAGGTCAACATAGGATTGTGCTGCTTATAGAATATATTTCTCTGTCCAATATCCAGATGAATGACATTCCTATTGTGCAAATAGTGCAGAGCTTTGGCCGACTGTTTGAACCAACGCTTGCAATACTCTTCTGGTATACGACTCATACCGTTTGGTTCATAACTGTTGATCAGTTGCTCTAAGTTTCCGTCGCATAACTCCATAAATACACAAACGGTTGCGAATGGAAAACCGGTTATAGAGTCGGCAATAGCTGTCGTTTGGACTAATTCTACGATATATTTGTGCTCCAAGTCTTGAAGCGCTAACATATCTGCAAACAGTAGTCTCAGGGCTTTCCCAAACTCAAGAGCGCCGAACTGTCGCGACTGAAGCACTTTACAGGCCATCACTTGGTATTCATATCTATTCCCATCCCATCGTTCTGTGTAAACCTTCCAAACCCTCCCATAAGTCCCTGTGCCCAACACATTGCCCCACAATATAACTTTCAATTCTTTGGACTTCTCTTCACCCGAAGGCCTCATAGACTGCATATGAGTTTCAATCAATGGTTTGTCGTTTGGAATCTTTTGACTCCACTCTTCGCCCATATTTGTCTCATTCCATCTGTGAATACCCTGTTCTTCATCGTCAAGAAAAGCTAAATACTGTGCACTAACTCTGTATGGGTGTGGATGTCCTCCTTCAGCCATTCCCTTATCTATTATTTGTTTGTCTATTAAATCTGATTTATTTTTAATTTCAATATTTTTCAATTTTTTTTTTATTTAAAAACAATCGAAAAAGTAATGAAGTATAGGGGTAGCCAAGGTCGGCCGAGTCAGGGGGACATATATAATTGCAAAATATGAAAATGAACATGAAGCAGTTAGATATAAAATTTTACCTTGCGATCCAAAACATTAAGGGGGTGTAGATGTTATACACCCGTTTGGCTCTACCCCGTGATCAAACATTAATATGAACTCGCTCAATATCAATAAATATATGTGATATCTCTCACACCAGGATAAATTTTAAAGCCAAATACACTGTTATAGCTATTTAAATAGCAACCAACTTTAAGATATAAGGCTTAAATGTGGCTGCTATTTAAAAAGTTCCAACAGTACAGCACAATCTCTGATGAGTTGAGCAAAATTGATAAAACTGTATCTGAATATAAATCGACTGTCTATTACAGATTTTTTGTGTCTGTGTGTGTGTGTGTGTGTCTGTGTGTCCCCCCTCTTCATCTCTGTGTGACTACTCGTTCCTCCTCTCGAATGACAATCACTTCCATTACGAGTCAGTCTCTCATCCGATCGGTTGCTGTACTTCTCCGACACTCTATTCGGTGGACGAGTTGTTTGGCTCGAAGTCGTGATATCTCTGTTCTTATTCTTCTTCCGATGCTTTCCATACTTTAAGTGTTTATCCGATCGATTGGATGTCTTATAAGGGGTGTCCACATCAGATCCGGGGGTCGATCCATCTCTAGATGTGGACGAAGGGGTGGTTTTGCAACGATTACTATACATGTATTCAATTCAATCACAAAACGAGTACTTAATGTTCAGTTAATAACGAGTTCTGATGAGAAACTGTTGATTAATTGGTGGTAATTAAGATGTTTTGTGGATGAGGTTTGAAAAGGGATGTATAGGTTGTGTTAATCGCTGACCGAAGAAAAAATTTTCAGAATTTCTAAACTATTATTGTTTGAAAAATTTTAAGGAATTAAAAAAACTTCTAATTTCTTATTTAATTAAATTATTTGCAATAACTTCAGTATTTGTTTTCTGTGCCTGTGTTTAATCAATTCTAATCGAATAGGTCAGGTGGATATGGAAGTTCTTTATAGAATTAGTCGTAGAATTAATTTTTCTATTCCTGTTTCCAAGAAATCTAGCAAGTTGTTTTCTTATTTAGAATATTCAGTGTGTAAACTATACACCACTTCTTAAATTATACAACAGTTGTTTATTAGAATCATATTCTAGCATAATTCACCATGTTATCATTACCATGTTTATTTAATCATTCACTTTAATTTACTATATTTTTTGCGGAATTTTATTTTAATGCTAATATATTTATTTCAGTCGTTATTAATTAATTAATATTATTGACCAAAAATAAATAACTATTTCTAAGTCCAAAACAACATGGTATATTGTCCATTTTGTCCAAAGTTCATGTCAGGGGTAGCCAAGGTGGGCCGAGTCAGGGGTATAGATGAGGATATTTTGAGAAAATTTCTGTCAGGGGAGAGATATTTTGCAAAATCTCAAACTCAGAACATACCACCTCCTTTGCTACCCCTGGTTTGGGTCGGAGGTTCTTTGATCCACAAAAATCACTTCAACGAATTAAAAGAGTAGTCCCTAAAACTTTGAATGATCAAAGAAACCCCCAGATATCTCAAAAGTAGGTATGGGTTTAAACTTCAGTCAGGAATATAGAGTACTATTAAAAAGCCTCAATATCACAGGGAGTATAGGGTGGGATATTCCAAAGACTGTATTTTCGGCGCTCATTGTGCTTATATATGTTGCTAAAATGATCGGGATCCTCGTTTTGTCATCATCACAAAGGAGAGTATTATGGTCAGTTTTCGTAGAAAGGGGGTATTTTGGCTTTACCTTCCATTGCCCATCCCTACCAAAAAGGCTATCTCTAGGCTTTTTTTTGGTCGTTAAAACTTTTTAGGGACTATTTATTCTTTACAATATTTTTGTTTAATTCATTCTCATGAATCAGATAGTAACCGGGTTTAGGTGTATCTGTCCAGAGACATAATGTTAGAGAAGATTATCTGACTGACTTCCGGAAGATATTTCAGGCTGGACCTCCTCCCATGGCCATCCCTACTATTTGGTCATATTATTAGTAATAGTAACAATTATTTCAAAAGAACTGTCAAATAAGAGAAAGGGATTCACTACTGACTTATTTTCAATAAATTAATCCTGGCCCAACATTCATTAATATTTAATCGATAATAATTTTTGAAATTAATAATTGAAATTACGATTTATTTTTTGAATTTTTAAATGATTATATAATCTATATTTGTTTCAAAATACCGGTAATTGTGAAAAATATACAGTTGTGTTGAGGACAAACATATAGACACGAATCCAAACACTAGACTAATCTTCCATTAAGTCAATGGCATTGCAATCAATCAAGGATTCAGAGTTTGGGACTAATGATAGCACAATACTCACTAAACATAGAAAACGCTTCGGGAAAATGGGCTATACTTTCGGTCGTAATCTAGGAATTGGAAATTTTGGAGCGGTGTATCGGTGCCGGTTCAAAGCCAAGTCAAATAATGTGACTGAATTGGCTGTAAAAGTGATTCAAATCGAAAAGACTTCAAATGAAACTGAATTCATAGAAACACTCATTTATATGAGGAGTGAAATGATTGCACTTTCCCGAGCATTGCATTCAAATGTGGTAAACGTTCAGAATATCCTGTCTTTTGCCAAATTGACTAAAGGTTCTGAAGACATGAATGGATATGCATTTATTTTCACGGAGTTGTCGGAAACAACACTCAGAAAATATTTGAGAAAATCTAAAGAATTAACTGAAGACCAGTGCAAATCGTTTTTGCATCAATTAGTGAACGGAATCCACTTTTTGCACTCTATAGGAGTCGTCTCAACAGTTGTCAAACCACGCAATGTATTGATGTTTAGAAGCGATGACCTCGAGGGGGGATATCTTCTGAAACACAGTGACTTTGGACTGAACCATATTTTCGAAATGGATAGCAAACCAAAAGCGTCCAAAAAAGGGAATTTGATCCATAGGCAGTTGTATAGAGCGCCCGAACTGATTGAAACCGCCGGTACTTCAGACAATCCCAACTCTGACTCAAGACTTTGTGACGTTTTCAGTCTCGGAGTGTTGGCCACTGTTATGCTCTTCACACAAAAAACCGTTCTGAAGGCCATCGATGAGAACCTAATGGGAAGCACAAGCAAACCTGTGTTCTTCAGCTCAATTATGTCACCCTATTTGACAACGAGTGGCCGATCGGCCGAATGCGTGCAATTCATCACAAGAACGACTAAATACTATCAAAACCAAAGGATTGACACCGAAATGGTTTTCAATGATCCGTTTGTGCAATTACTTGCCCTCAGTTGAAGTGATTGAATCAGTTATAGAATATGCGTATAGGAGTGGAACCCAAGTATTATTTGACACAATTGTCTCAAAAGAATTTATGCACAAATAAATAGTTCAAAAATATTGTTCTAAAATAGATTGAAATTATATAAGAATCTAATGATTCACTCAATTATTTAGAGTTTTATTAATTGTATTTTAAATTTAAATGAAATCAAATCTGAAGAATAGATATTTGCGATCTCTGTTCACACTTCAGACCATTCAATACAATAAGTTTTCGAATCGATATTAGTTTTGATTTCAATTAATGTCATTCATTGCAATCAATTCTCTGAATAGTATTGAATTCCGCTGTTAACCATTTGTCGACAGTTATTGTCGATTCGGTGGCGACACCCGCACTAAGATTGGAGTTATGCACGAATGCATACTCGCCCACCCGTCGTCGCCGTCGGACAGCGCCCACCATCATGTTTGATGAAATGTAAGCACATTTACCGTATAGTATGTTATCAAATATGGAAATAAATTAGGGGTGTGCAAGGGTCGAGAAGTCAGTGGGGGATATAGGATACTGATAAGAGCCTCAAAATCACAGGGGGATAAAGGGTGGGGTATTTTGCGATCATCAAATTCTTGCAGAATTTAATTAAAAATGACGTAATTTAAAAGAATTTGACTAAATTTAGCAAGAATTGTGTTTTTTAAAAATTTTTAGTACCTCAAAATGCTCATTTTTTCTTCACCACAGTGGGGGATATTTTGGTCACTTTTCAGAGACACGGGTGGTATTTTGGCTATACCTCCATTGCCTATCCCTACAATAAATATATAAAATGTTTTGGAATAAATTTTATTTAATTTCTTTTAATAAATTATTAAAACATATTTTAAATTAGCGAAATTGACATAAAATATTTTCCATTTCCTTCCCGTGGTCTTAATTTTCAATCCTTTTCCTTCCCGTTCCCTTGGGAAAAATTTTCACTCGAATCCCATTCCCGTCAAATTTCCCGTAAGAGAAATACATGTTTCTGGTATAACATTAAGTAGATATTTATTTCAAAATTATCAAGGATAATACAATTTAATTATTCTCTTTATTCAATCAAAGTTAGATCTAATGTTTTACGTTTTAAATATTATATTATCTTTTCTTAATGTTTAAAGCAATGGATAAGAACTTTCATTTATGTAAAGCGCATTTGTAATGAATATAAAAGATTCGATGCCTAAAAACGGAATCCCTTTTGCTATCATTCAATCCCTCCCTATTCCCTTAAGGGACTGGGACGGGAAGGGAAATTTGAGGGAATAGGGATTCCCGTTTCGCACACTATTTTAAATGAATTTCAATAAAATAATTAATTAAAAACAATGTTTACAAATGACACAAAACTATATTTATTTAATCAAAATATTTAAACAAATTATAAATTCACTATAAATCTTGAAAATAGATTAAAGAGTATTGCAATCTATTTATTAAACGGATGTTCTGTCGGCCGATGTGTCGAATCTAACACTTCTTCGTCTTCTACTGCTTTGATTCATTGTGTCATCGGTTGATTCAATGAAGTCTTTGGCCAATTCTTTACTGATTTCTTCGATATGACTGATCTGTGAATACTATAATTGATTAAAACATTTATTTATTTATTTAGAATTTAATTCAAATTATACTCTATTTCTTGATTTAACGCCAAAGAACTTATCGGCGCTTTCGAGGAGTTCTGGTCTGAATGTAGTGCTAATGAATTGTGAGGTTTTGCACATTTCGGTCATTATATCTAAAGACAAAATAATTGTTAGCATATAATCAAACACAACATTGCTATGACGGCCAATAAACAGGTCTCAGACCTGCCAGTGCTTTCCGATAGAGGGGATCCAATGCCTGATCCACTTCATCAAACAGATAGAACGGCATTGGATCGCACTTTTGAATCGCAAATATGAAGGAAAGGGCGACAATTGTCTTCTGTCCGCCCGACAACTGATTCAGTTCCTTAATAACGGCCGTTCCCGTAAAGGCCACACGTATTTTGACGCCAACAAAGTTGTCGATTCGATTATATGCCGGGGTTTGGAAGTCTGAAATAAAGAAACTGTCATCAAATCAGTAATTCCTTAACCAGTATTCAGACCTCTATTGGAAATACCGCCCGAAGACTGCGAGTCCTGAGAGTGACTCGTCTGCGAAGTTGTGGCACTACTGCCCTCTGCGTATATCATATCAATGAATGCCTTCCCCTCCGGCACTAATTTCTTGAAAATCTCTTCGAAAAACTTTGAGACCTGTCTATAGGTTATAGAAATCGCTTCATATTTTTGGTGTTCAAGAGTTTCTATAAGTTTTTCGATCGACTCATAGCCCAAATCGATGTTTCTCTTCTCTGCGTTCAATACATCCCTCTTCTGTTGTCCTTCAGACAACTGTTGCAGTGATTTCTGATTAACATTTGTCAATAGAGAGAGCTTTCGATTACATTTTTCCAGTTCTATGTATTCATTAGTTAAACTCATTTTTTGATACTTTTTGTCGCAATCGCTCGGAATTGTGCCTAAAGTTGATTAAAACTCAATAATAATTTGTTGATTATATAACTAAATAAACAACAATTCGTACCCAAATTCCTCAACTTCTTTGAGCACTGGTCAGCCTTCTTCTCAATGTTAGACAACTTAATGCCTATTCTTCGCGATCTCTTCACTTCACCATTAATTATATCCATTTGTTTCTCTTCGGCTGATTTCAAAGTCTCCAAAAGATCTTTTTCTTCGTTCTGTTGTCCAATCAATTCATCGATTCTTGTGTTTCGTTCCAACAATTGTTTGCGCAATAAATCGATTTTCTTATCGATTAATTCACAATCGAATGACTCGTTTTCAATAAGCGATTCGTTTTCATAAATCTTGAAATCAATTAAAGCGAATTCCAATTCATTTTTTCTTTGTTCCAAATTTTTGTCTAAATCCGACTCAAGACAAGCCTTTTCTGTTCCCAATTTGTTGCGTCTCTTACAGAGCTCTGAGTGCTCTTCACTCAGTTTTTCGATGTCTCTCACAATGTCTGCCAATTCTTTTTGTTCGCTTTCATTCAACTGTGAGTCGAGACTGAGTTCGAGTTCGTTCTCAAACGAGTCTCTATTGGCTCGCATTGAGGGAAGGGTTGACTCCAGCGATGCGATACTCCGACCCACGGATTCGTGTTTACGACTCAAATCAACCAATTCTTGTCGAATCCGATCCTTATGTGCCTTCAAATTATCGACTTTTCGTTTAGTTTTATTGTGTTTTATATCGAAATTCGACATTGAATTCGAGTTCTCAATCAACTCCTTTTCGTTCTCTTCTTTCGATTTCGAAGTTTCGATCAATTTTTGGCGAATTGTTTCGATTTCCACAATAGTATTCTTCCAATTGAGAAATGATTCCATTCGGGTATCGGTGCCATAATAGCCGCCACTCATCAGTCCTTTGTGGGACACGAGATCCCCGTCCACTGTAACGCAATCCAGTTTTGCACTTCGGGACAGAATTGAGGCCATTTCTAGATTACGACAAATCAGTGTTCGGTCGAACAGGAATTTCATTACTTTTTCGTATTTCTTATCGAACTTAATCAGAGACGTGAGGGGACGGGCGTTGTTCTGCAGTAATTAAATCACACAAATCAATACAATAATAATAATAATAATTTCAGATAAAACAAGTGATAATTGACCCCAAAGTCCGGATATTTAATTGGTTTTAGATTTAATTTATTGATTGCAATGAATGTTATTTCGCCAAACATTCTATTTCTGTTCACTTCGGCTATGATTTTGGTTCCAATTCTGTCACTTTCGACGATATGATAGAATAGTTTACTCTTTGCCGTCACTTCAATAGCTCTGCAAAGGTTTGCGTCGAATGTGAAACAATCGATTACTTGACCCAAATAGCCATCGATTATAGGCCGCAATTGGCGCTCGTCTTCACTTGAATTACTGGCCTTTTGTTCAAATATTTCCAATACTTTTCTCACACTTTCCCGACCGACTGTAGCAGAAGTACCCGAAAGACTGGTTAAACGGGATTCGACTTTCACTTTAGTTTCATTTAATTTCATTTCTTTTTGCTTTAACTCGTTTTCAAAATCCCATAATTCTCTACAAAATTGAACAAAAATTTCAATTTAAACACCAAAACAACTCTAAACTTACGTTCGCTTTGATTCCAATTGTTTGTTTCGTTTTTTGGTTTCAAACAATTCTTTTCTCTCAATTTGTAAGCTTTCAATAAGTTTTTCTTCTTCGGAATGAAATTCCTTTAAAACAAATTCGATTAAAAATATGATAAAATTAAAGGCAATACAAATGGACAAACATTTTGTTCGGTTTCCAATTGAGTCTTTTGATTAATTATATCGTATTCCTCTGCCTTCAGGTCTGCAATCCGTTTGACATTTGTCTCGATTTGTTTCTTAAGGTCTGGTAGTTGTGATTCAATCCAACGATTTCTTTCTTCAATTGTTCCGAAATTTTCTTTACGTTTTTGTTTTGAATATAATTCCAATTTTCGACTCTTTTTTGAACTCAAATCGCAAATCAAATCGCTTTCACGTCTTCTTAAGTCCTCATACTTTGCGTTAACGAAAATTAATTTTTTCTTTTTTAATTCAATCAATTGTTTCACTTCTTTTAGCTCTTTATTGACTTTTAATTCGTTTTCTTTATTAAAATCTAATTTCTCTTTGAAATCATTTATTTTGGACTCAATTTTCGCCTTTTGTTCATTCAATTCATCGATACTTTTATTTATTTGTTTCATATCTTTTCGATATTCTTCGAGAAGATTACAAATGGTTTTTAATCTTTTATCACAAACTCTGGACTTCTCCTCAATTTCTTGTAGTTTTAATCGTTTGCTTTCCAACACTTCGTTCTCTTCTTCTTGTTTTGACTCCAATTTTGATCTTTCGTTTCGACATTTTTCCGCTTCTTTGTTGACAATAATATACTCCAAAAGACGTCTTCTTTTATCCCATTTTAAGAATTTCTCCAAATCTTTGCTTTCGTTTTGCAAAGAATTCATTTTTTCGTCCAATGATTTGAGACAATCGTCTATTTGTTCCGAACGCTGTTTCGATTCGGCCAACAGTTTCATGGCCTCAGACTTCCTTTGGTCGTAAATTCGAGTTCCGGCCACTTCTCGCATCACTTGCAGCCGATACTCATCCGAAGCGGTGGCCATTTCGTTGACTTTGCCTTTAAATTAAATACAAATATAATTAATTCTTAAGAAACATTTCAATTGAATGGACACAAGCCTTGTTTGACAATATAGTAAGGGTTGGAACGGGAAAAGCCGGCCGTTTCTAACAGATTAACGATATCTGAATGAGTGATTATCTTATTGTTCATAAAGTATTGATCTTTTTTGAGTCCGATTTGTCTCCGAAACGAAATCTCATTCAAATCCAAAGGCATTCGTCGGTCAGTGTTGTCGACAATGATCTCAACGAAAGCCATCAGAAGTCTAGTCTTTGGATCAGTTCCTCCCGAATGGCTTTCGCTAATCAGTTGTTGTCTTTGACTGGCATTCAAACCATTGAATTCATCGCTTAATACGAATTGAATTGCGTTCAAAATATTTGATTTTCCGCAACCATTGGATCCAATGATTGCGTTGTGTTTTGGAGACAACGAAGACATTGAATTCAATTCCCGATAGGATTTGAAACCATTTATTGTAATCTGAAATACGTTTAAAGTTAATAACAATCAGTAAATCCATAATCAAATCAATTAATTCTTACGGTTTTGATAAACATTTTTGATAACGATTTTCCTTAACTTCACTTAAAATCAGTATTTATTCAAATAAGTCATCAAATCTTCAGTTATTTTCACTCTTATTGTCTCTAAAGCGCCAAATGTTATGAAACCGACAATTAATGCCATTTTGTTTACATAATTACTCTATTAGTCGACAATAAGTGTAGAATAAAAAAGTATTGAAATATATTCTCAGAAATCCATTCATTATATGAATTGAAATTTTATTACAGTTTTGTCAAAAAATTAGTCAAAATCTAAAATAACTTCTGTTTCTCTCTCTCTCTCTCTCTCTCTCTATATATACAGTATATTAGACTTGACTTAATTGACCAAAAGTTCAATTAATACTAAAAGTTTTAAAAATGTTTTTGAATGACTTAAGAGTTGTTTAAAAAGCATTGAATTTAGTTGTCATTCAATCAAATCAATTGATTTATTGATTTATTTCTATAATTATCTAAACTTTTCATTCAATTGAATAACAAATTATAAAATAATTAAAAGTTTTTAGAAATGAATGCAATCATTGAATCGGATTTCAGTGAATATTCTGAAGACTTATTGAAAGATCTGTTGATTGTATTGAATGATAAGAACAACTCATTTATGGATCAAATCGACAACAATTGCATGGATTTATCGAAATTCAAGTGCAGTTCAGGAGTGGTTCAGAACATTATAACGATTTGCAAAGCATTCAAAGTCGACGATTGCGTTAAATACACTGCAATTGAATTGTTTGACAAACTGTTAGTGAAATTAGTTTGCGATACAAAGAAAGTCTTCTTAGAGACCACTCGTGGAGCCAATGGAACCAATGGTTTGGAGCCCTCATTGGAGTGGCAGTCAATTGAAGGCAAGCTCTGCAAACAAATGCATTTGCGTTCAGTCACTTGCGTTCTGATTGCCTCCAAACTGTTTGACCACAAGAACACTATTGAAATCAAATCAATTCAATCATTTCTGCGAAACTCTGGATATAATTATTCGCTTCGAAACATCAATCGATCGGAACTCAGAGTTTTGAAACTTTTAAACTATAAACTGATCGTCAATTCAGTTGACATTTATGTCGAAACACTGTTAGCGGTTCTCAATCACAATCTCTTCGACTTTAAACCCAATTTGGATTCGTTTCAAACCATTTCCAAGCATTTCATTGATTTGTATTATATTTGTCGACAAATAATTACAAGAAATGCATACAAAATAACGTCTAAACGTCTCTCAATTAAACTGAACCCAAATGACGAACACTTGGAAACCGAGAGAATCAGTGCCAACAAAATGCTCATCAGTTCGGCTATAATCGCATCCATTCCTATAGTAATCGATGTCTCGCTTTACGAACGAATAGTCAATGAGTTGTCGGACATATCGGGCATTGAAAGCGAACGCATCGTCGATATGAGTCACGCAATACTTGTTCTCATTTGTGATCTTTGAATACAATTTATCAGTTTTTCTCTATTAATACAAACACTTTTGAAATTAATTTAGTCTTAAAATTAGTTTAATTACAGAATATTTGTAAATAAAACTTTATTTAAAGACAAATAAATGAATTCTTGAATTTAAGACATAAACTTAGAATTTATTTAAAGATATCGTTTCAATGAATTATATTTTTTGTCGCCCCTTTCCAAGAGAAAAGAGGATATAGATTCCAGCATTAGAATTGTCAGTTTTGATTCACTCCTCCAAGTATTATAAGAATTATAAAATACAATACAATTGCTTCAAAAGCAATAAAAACAAGAGTTAATAATTTTTCTGTGTTTGCAATTAAAGGCTTTTTCACAGATATTATTTTGTCTATTTTTCACTCTTTAATAAATAGATTTAAGGGATTATTTTTGTAAATTAATCTCAATATTGATAAATAGTTGAAAAAATAAAAGTCATTCGAGATAAAATACCAGTGGGTGGGGTCGAATCAAATCGACGATCTCTTTTTCTGCCAAAGAAGAGATATTAAACAAAAACTGCATTAAAAAAATATTAATAGAAGAGAAATGGTATTAAAACTATTAAACTTCCAAAACCTGCCAATTCAGTGGATACTTGACTCTTTGGAAATGAATTTCCATTTCATTCAACACAGGGATGGGGAAAAGGTGGTTCCAGCCCGGAATATCCCCTATGATTTTGACCGGATATCCCCCATAGCAATTTTGAAAAAACGGCTTATTGAGGAATATTGTGTGAAATTCTGTCGAATTCTGGAAAAATAACAGAATTTTGTTAAATACTTATTAAATTTGGTCAAATTCTTGCAGAATTAGCCAAAATTCTGTTAAATTACGTCATTTTTAAAATAATTCTGCAAGAAATTGATAATTGCGTAATATCTACCCTTGGACCCACCGCCCTGTCCAAAATTTGTGACATCACAGGCCGGAATACTCTCCCTGCTTCGCCGAAATACCCCCTGAGATCTCTTCCTTTCCCCATCCCCGATTCAACAAAATTTAATACTAATAGAAATATACACTCGGATTAATATCTAACTTCTTATGGAAATTCGCTGCCATTTATACTGTATATACCCAGGTAAAATATTTTAACTAAATATCTAAAAATGATTTTAGCAAAAGTAGGCTAAAAACAATGGTAGTCAAGTCGGCCGAGGCAGGGGGTATAGGTAGGGATATTTTGAGAAAACTTCTATAATCTTAAAATACGCCCACCTATATCACTCTAAATAAAAACATTTTTAAAATACCACCCCTTGTCCAACATTGGCAAATTTGTCACGTAATAGCCCGGAATGACTACATAGACAGCCCTAGACAAAATTGGAAGAATATTCATCTAGAATTTTAATGAGTATCTCTGGATCGAAGTGATGACTAGTTTATGTTTTGTTCTCAAATAAAAAAAAGAATCCTAATAGCATTGAGAGATAGCACAGTGACAACTGTGTTGAAATCATTTAGAAATAATTAACTCTTTTTATTTGAAATGTCCACAAATTATACATATTTTTTGGAATTAATGTTGTACTTAAAGAGGTATAGTTTATACAACTGAAGTATAACATGTGCTGTAGTTATGGAGTTAAGGAGATAGGTTTTGCAGTTATAGAATATTTCTTATAATGGGATTCTATGGGATGTGATTCAAGTTTCAGAATCTGTTGCAGTTATAGAATATTGCAGATATGGAATATTCACTGTATAAGGAGTTTCTATGAATGGCTCACTTTTACTTTCAAACTATTATTTAGTTATCGTTCACAGATTAGTCAAATATAAAAACGTTAAGCAATACACTAAAGGTTGTAT
>JAQFXN010001264.1:0-15997 GCA_034693365.1 Liacarus xylariae
TTATTGGCAAAACTGAAAAGTTTGTCTAATTTTACAAGTTGTTCCAAACAGAATATTGTGCTGCATATTAATTATGAGTTCTTCAAACAACTTGCTCAAGCAAAACTCATTTAAATCACAGTTTATTTCTTGTTTTTTAATCATTTTATATTGACGTGAATCTATAGACGTAATTTGTGTATGAGTGTTGTGCTTTGATCAGTGGCTGCGAGTTTGACAATAATTACGTGAATGAATGTAAATATTTTGTAATCTGTTTTGTTTTTTGAAAATATACTGTATTTTAAAAATATTTGTTTGTCTGAAAACAATGTTTAAATCCAATCGTATTTCCAGACATGTGTTTATCGGCCGACAGAAGCACTGTCTGAGAGATGTGTGGTTTTGTCCACCGATTTGTTTCACTTCAAAGGCAAACAACAGTTCATTGAATACAATGAGAGAAATGTCTGCTAAATCGCGTCTAAAAGTTGGCCCAAATTTAGAGCATTTTATCGCTAATTCACAGATGAATTCAATTAAAGAGCCGTTTGTTGTGAAAAGAGGTGCAGATATTCCGTACATTAATCCAAACGATTTGAATGGATTGGGAGCTAAGGGTTAGTCGAATAAGTAATTCATTTTCTAATAACATTCTTAGGAATCTGTGATTTTTTGTTTATCCAATTTGTTGGGAGGAATGGACTAGTGTTGCCATTGAGTGTCACAGAAGTGTATCAAAAGTATTGGATTCAATGATATAATTATATGAATTGCTTTTGTTTACACCTGTAGTACTGATCCGGACCTATGGCTGTCAAATGAATGTAAACGACACACAAATCGCTACAACTATTCTCCAGAACTCCGGCTATAATATCGTCGAAGATATAAATGAAGTATTGATTTAGAGTTGAAATTATATTTTCGTTAATTATTAAAACACTTTCTTAGTTTAAAATCCTTTCCTTCACTTATGAGTTCGTCTATAAATGTCTATCTATTCCCTGATTTAATGATTGTTTATCTAATGATTCTATCGTTTATTAAGTTTAATATCGGATCAAATGATTTAAGAAAGTATAGGTATGTGTTTTGGTTAAACCCCCACTCCTTTTATTCAACTCCATTACCGGTACAAAAGTTCTTAAAATAAACATTAATCAGATGTTCAAAAAGTACTAAAAAAAAACTATTTTCTGGGCAATTGGAGATCTGGCCCTATAGTACCTGTACTGTTCCGGTATTACAAAATCTTTATCTTTCATAGAATTTGAAATTTTTCGCACAATTAATACTATTTTAGCAATAATTCTATAGAATATAATTAAAAGTGATTTTACAGAATCTTCTTGGCCCCATTTTCCAGTTCAGGACGGGGGGGTGTGGGGGCTATCTTGAGCACACTTTTATGGGATTGTCATAACTTTTTTTTCGCGAGAGTCACGATTACAGACTCTAATTCCTGTCCTAAACACTCATTTTATTTATATTATTCCTATTTTTTTTCTTATTTGTCTTTTATTTTTGGACTGTCTTTTAGGCCGAAATAGTATTTCTGATGACGTGTGCGATCAGAGAGAACGCAGAACTGAAAGTGTGGTCAAAATTGAAACAATTGGCACAATTGAAAGCAAAGGGACAGTTGAAACAAATCGGTATTTTGGGTTGTGTTGCAGAACGGATGAAGACTGAGATACTCAATAAGCACCAGTCCATTGACATAGTTGCCGGTCCGGACAGCTATAGACATCTACCACTCCTATTGGCTGTCAATAGGACGACCACTCAGAACGCAGTGAATGTGTTGCTGTCTTTAGACGAAACCTATGCGGATATAATGCCCACAATAGCCAAGTCCTCAGTCACGGCATTCGTCTCTATAATGAGAGGCTGTGACAACATGTGCTCCTATTGTATCGTTCCGTTTACCAGAGGTCGCGAACGGTCTCGACCTCTCCAGTCGATTGTGGCCGAAGTGAAACAATTGTCTGAATTGGGTATCAAAGAAGTGACACTTTTAGGACAGAATGTCAACAGTTATCGGGACACAAGTCAACAGCCGGACAGTAGTGAGTCGTCCACTTCGGCCACGTCTTTAGTGCCCGGTTTTAAAACTGTTTATAAGCCACGAAAGGATGGCATAACGTTTGACGTATTGCTCGACTCTGTGGCCAAAGTGGACCCAAATATGCGCATTCGGTTCACGTCTCCGCACCCGAAGGACTTTGACGAGCGGGTGCTTCACGTGATCGCCAACAATAACAATATATGCAATTGTATTCATCTACCCGTCCAAAGTGGCAGTAATCAAGTGTTGGAGCGCATGAGACGGGGCTATACTCGCGAAGCATATATGGCGCTCGTCGATCGCATCCGACATATCATACCTGACTGTGCGCTGAGCAGTGATTTTATTAGCGGTTTCTGTGGTGAAACAGATGCCGAACACCAGATGACTGTCGATATAGTGGAAAGGGTTGGCTATACCATAGCCTATACTTTTGCCTATAGTATGCGTAATAAAACCCATGCCTTCCATACGATGTCCGACGACGTGTCCACTGATGTAAAGAACGAACGACTGAATCAAATCAATCACTTGTATCGAGAGATTGCACTTAAGATAAATAAATCTTTTATTGGAAAAGAACAGCTAATACTGGTTGAGGGCATGAGTAAAAGGAGCGGCGATGAGTTCTCCGGTAGAAATGAGGCCAATCTTAAGGTAATTGTTCCCAAAGCAGAGATACCAGTGGCCGATGGAAATTGTCTGAAGAGTATATCTGTTGGCGATTATATTGTAGTCCAGATTGAAGACTGCACTTCAATCACATTAATAGGAAAACCTATTTGTCATAAAACTATTTCTCAATATTTTTCTTAAACATTGAGAGAAAACCAATTGTTTTCAAATTTTCTTTATATTACCTGTAATTACAGTAACTGTACCTTAGAATCAAAAATAATTATTTCCCATAATTTCACCCGAAATAAAGCTATGGATAACAACAAAATGTCCACAAAAAAAAATAAACATTGAATACATTTAATTTAGAAGACAATAGATTTTATTTTATTGTTTTTTTACCGGTAATAAGAAAATGAATGAACAAATGGTTAATAAATACAGTGAAGACTTGTGTGTATTTTGAATGCGTGTCTCATATCTTATGTCGGGATCTCTTGTGCTTTCGGATTACAGTCGCATGACTTTAATAAATTAGAGGTTTTGTTAAAATTAATTATAATTTGGTAATTAGAGGATTGGAAGGGAAGTGAGAGTTTGTATATCCCTCCCAACCTTACCCTACCCTTACCTGGCATTGAAGCCACAGCCGGGAAAGTCGCACTTATAGGGTCGTTCGCCAGTGTGTGTGCGCCTGTGCTGCTTCATCTCACTGGATGTTCCAGTCCGTGATGTACAGCCGGGCCACTCACACTTGTATGGCTTCTCTCCCGTATGTATTCTCCTGTGTTTCTTCAGATCAGAACTTCCCGACGACTCGAAAGCGCCTGAAATTGTATAATATTTTTGTATAATATTTGGGAAAATAAACATATTTTTGAGTTTTGTGTAATTTATTTAAAGAATATTTTATTTCGAGATCTTTTGGTTTCCATAAGTTATGATATTAACTACGGCTTAAAATACCGTTAATTCATGAGACAAACTGTTGTGCGGATAGATTTAGTGCACAGTAAAAGTCTATTCCCTGTGCCTATTTGCTTGAGTCGAGTTAGAATTCAATATTAGTTCACTTACAGCCGGGCCAATCGCACTTATATGGCTTTTCGCCCGTATGTGTCCGCCGATGTTCTATTAGATTGGAGGCTGAGGTGAATGCAGCACAACAGCCGGGCCAATCACACTTGTATGGCTTCTCTCCGGTGTGTCGCCTCTTATGGACCTGAAGTATGAATTAAATTAATTTTATTAATAACTATTCAGAACTTCACAACTATTTGTGTCCCGAAATAGAGCTCCAAAATGAGCTATAAATAGGAAATTATAGTCATATCAAAAGAGTAGTTCTCTCTCTCTCTCTCTCTCTCCTCCCTCCCTCTCCTCATTATTTCCATTGGTTTAAAACAATTTCTGATCAAAAGATAAGAATTTTTCCAATAATTCAATCAAAAAATATTTTCACGCAAACACTCATCGCTTCACTTGTGTTCTGACAAAACCAAACAAAACAAAACAAAATGAACACAAATGCCTCCACTCCTCGCCTCCACTACCAGTCCTCTCTCTCCCCGCTCCTCGTCCTCAAGAACCGCTCTCCCCATCGCTCCCTCCCCTCCCCCTCTTCTCCTGCCCCGAGTGTGTCCTATGATCTATATTACGACTATTTGGAGGACAGAATAACTGTAACCAAAACCGAGAGCTTCTCTCAGAAGGAGGAGAACACTGTCAGTCCTCCCCACACAGAGACTCAACTCAGGGCACCGGGAGCTGAGGGCCGAGGAAGACGTTGCGTGCGCTTCAGAGAAGACGTCATTAATCACAACATATCCTCAACTTTATCTTCAGCTGAAGATCTCCTCAGCAGTGCCTCCTCAGCACCGGCAACAATTGACGTCTCAGCCTGTGCGCTCTCAACCATCCTCCTCCTCTCTGTAGGATATTTAGCAAACCTAATATAACCTTATGCTATATTTCACTCTCTTATTCTGTTGTTAGCTCGTGGCCACTCTGTTCACGCTGTTTGTGCTCTACCAGTGCCTCTATTTATGATCACTTCTCCCATGAAGAAGAAGAACAGGAAGAAAAAGATAATAATCTGGTATTTGTTTTTTATTACTACTTATGTTCTCTTTCCTGAAATATTTAACTCATTTATTATGATTTCTCCCTATCTTTTAGTCCTGATCTCACAAATTATGGATTAAATTGAAATAATATTGTCATTCAATTTAAGACTTGACTTACTTTGAGTCCCGAATGAGAATTACATTTATAGCCACAGGAAGGCCAGTCACAGCTGTTGTATAAATAAATAAATTCAATATACAGTAGTTTAATATAAAATATATTCAATTTTGGCCAATATATGTAATTATGTCTCTGAAAAAAATCATCAGAAATTAATTAAATAACAGAAAATTCATCTCTATTTTCGAATATAAAAAGCAGAATATAAGGCAAATGTAGGGGCTACCAATGCGGGCGGGTGGGGGTTAGCTAAAATACCCCTCGTCTCTGGAAATTTACCAAAATACCTGCCTGTGAGTGAGAAAATACGATGTCCTGCCCTAACAATTTTAAGAAAACTGTGCCGAAGATGTTTTGTTATTTTTTTGGAATATTCTGTGAAATTCTGTTAAATTCTTACAGAATTCATCATAATTTGCTTCAATTCTGTCAAAAATTTGTTAAATTCTTATAGAATTAGTGGAAATTCTGTTAAATTAAATCATTTATAATTGAAGTCTGCAAACAATTTGACGATTGCAAAATACCCCTGCTCCTATACCCTTTGTGACCCCTATACCCCTTGCATCTTTGGTCACCCCTAGGCAAATGTAGCTTTCTTAAATTCATTATTTATCATGCTTAAATTAAATAATAAGCTCAAAAAAGCTTTACATTCATTATTAAATATACCGGTATTTAAAACTAGCATGTTATAAAATATTGTTTAGTGCACAGGGCTATGAGGTTTAAGCATTAGTTTTAAAACTGTGCCTAAATTTTAGGGCCATTTCTCAGTTCGTAAATCTATATTAAATCATTTATTTTGATTTAAATATAAGCAAAAAAAAACAAATCAAATGCGCACTCAAATGGTTTCTGTCCGGAATGGACGAGTAGGTGACGTTTTAATGTGGAACTGTCTGCAAATTCACGTGTGCAGTCCGGCCAGGAGCACTTGTATTCCTTCTCCGCCCCGTGAACTGCATAGTGACGGATAATATTGCCCTAAAAAGCACAATAAATCGACAAAATAGTTAAGTATAGGAAGTGAGAGACGGCTATCAAATGATTTTATGCATTGAGTGGATGCACGAGATATACCTTTTGTCCGAAAGAGCGGCCACAGTCGGGCCATTCGCAGTGGAATAGACGGTCGTCTATAGAGCGCAAACAAGCGAATACCTGATTGCCAATTGTGACACTTTTGTATACTTTAACAGAAGAAGAGGTCAGATATTTGTGGCCAACTTTATGTCCTCTAATCCCTAAATTCAATTGTTTTTTTTAGAAAAATAGAGTATTAGGTCTGTGCTCTCAATAGGTCTTAGGATAACAGCACAAGAATTGATAGATTTGTTTATTATTTGTTATAGAGATATAAATTTATTTTTAATATTTTTTTTTTGTTTTGTTTTCTAAAACTGAATCTTAAAGTAGTTGTTATGTAATGTACTGTACGTGAGTTTATTAATCAGGAATTAAAGTGATTTATACCAAATGTATAGACAATTGTATAGAACTGTTTGTATTTTTTACAAATGCTATTATAGTATACTTTTAAATGAACTGAATTTTTCAAAACTATTATTATTATCCAAAGAGATAATAGATTGGATCAAATAGACCGGTAGTGTCTCTGCGCTATTTCGGTGTCCAATGTTTGTAAAAATGTATTTAAGAAATAGATTATAGAAATTGTTTTAATACAAAGTCAGTTCAAAGTGAGGGAAAAACACAATAAAATTGATTCAAACTTTTTGTCGATCTCTTATCGCTTAACTCCTGAGTCCAGAACGACTCGATAGACAACTGGCCGTCAGTTTTGTCCGAATTATTGGCATTAGTTTCGAGTGAACACTGAAAACAAAGTGAAAATAATAAGTAAAACAGAAAATAATTGGTAAATGAGTTCACAATTTTGGTGCTCTTCTTGGGTCGACCTCTCCTTTTAGTGCCACCACTGCTCGCAATGAGTGGCCGGGCTTTGCATCGTCTCCTGTATTGGCGTTTGTGTGCAATCGCTTTGACTGGCGTTTGAGTGACTGCTGGAGTGGTGGGCGCAGAGGGAATGGAGTGGTGGTTGTGGTCACTGGCCTTCATTTGGTTGTAGTCGGATATGAGCTCAAAGATCTCGGCCCGACTGGTGCTGTCGATGCAGTCGCACTCGTCTATAACCACAATCAGTCGGTCTTTAATCGCCTCTAATGTCACAATCAATGTCCGCAATCGCCTGTTCTCTCCCCACAGGTCTGACACCACTTCCACTCCACTGCTGTCGACACCAGTTCCACAACCAGTGCTCACTTCTGTTTTCACACCACAGCCATTCATACCATTCCTGTCTGTGCTCTCCATTAGAAGACAATTGTTTTCACAAAAAAATACATAAAAATAAAAACTTTTATTAATATTTCAAATGTTTTTTATTTACATTTGGATTGAAATCACGTGAAACTCAAATGTCATTAAAAGAAAAAGTTTTGTTTTGATTTCGAGTTCAATGACTGTAGAAGTGATTCATTAATTGAATGCATAAACAAAGCTATTAATGATTGAAGAGATTTCACTATTATATGAATGGATTAGTCTATTATTGGCTGATAGGGAGGGAAATGATTGAAAGATAATAGAGGGCCAAATCGGGCATAACATGAATGATCCGATAAGACCCGAACTAAAAAAAATTATTTGACCCGGGGTCCAGTAAGGTATATAAATAAACCCAAGAGAAATTTAAAAATGCACAACTAGTAGAGTTCGTGTGTGTATTCACGAGACTTTTCATTCATTCATCAGGCGTAGTTCTCGAATGCTATGCGTCATAGTGTCTAATGCACGTCGTCCCACTCCTTCTAGAACAAGTGACGAGCTCATCGCAGGCAGTGAGGTGAGAACAATTGAGAGCGGTATTAGTTGGAAAAAGTCTGAATAAATATACGTGACTAGCTGGGCTCGAACCAGCGACCTGTCGCCACAGTAAGGCGAGAATCATAACTACTGAGCTACCTCCGCCCTTGGGACTTTTGGGTTAATTTATAAATGTGTATACCTATATCCAACATGTACCACTCTGCATCTGGCACTATGTTCTAGTATGATATTTCGAAATAAATAAACTAACAAATTTATGCAATTGAGACATGGGTCCAGACTAACCATGCGCACTCTGCAAATATTGATAAAATCCTTTTCACTTTTAATATCGAATTTAGCGCACTCGTCGATATATTAATAGTTTAAGACGGAGACCAAACGAAAATTACCTATGGTTATTTAAATAAATTACATGCGTATCTATTGTTTTTAATCTAATATTTATTCATAAATTAAATTAAATGAAAAATTTAACATTTTTTTAGAAAAAAAATTTATTTTGAAAAGAATTTTAAAAAATATAAAAAATATTTTTAAAAATGCAAAGAATATTAAAATTTTTGAAAACGTAAATTAATTAAAAAGGACAATCTAACTCGTCGACACTATAAACGATGGAGTCAATGTGTGTTAGGGCATTGGTTTCTATTTCAGCAATACGTCTTTTGGGGATTTGCTCAATGTTCCTCTTTTGACCACACGACCCACATGCCTTTTCTGTAAATTCTTACGCATGTACAGGCATACTGTCTAAGGCGATGCCTAGTACACAACATTGGCATCTTTCCACGAGTTTGGATAAAAGATCCTTGATGAAACAAATCTGGATATCTTTAACTGGTGTTGGTCCAATATCTTGTACACAAATTGGACAGAGGGCATGGATAATAATGGCGATGACGGCGGAGCTTGTCACAGCCGAACACTTGGCACAGAATGTGTCACCACATGTAGTGGTTGATGGGCAGTTTAAACAATATGCATATTTACTTTTAGCCACCATTGAGTGTCTAGCCAAATTTTCCATATTGTTTGCCATATTTCTATATACTATAAAGAAAACAGTATACTTAAATTTAAGTATAATTAATTAAAATTATTTTAAAATAACTTACAGTTTTTGTTGAATGTTTTCAACTAATGAGTTTTTTGAGTTCATCTCGGGTTTTGTATTCAGAAACGGAATAAATTATCAGTGGATACGACTTCTTCGAGCGTCTGTATGAGCGTAAATCAGTGTTCAGTCTTTATGGATTGATGAATGAATTTAAAAAAACAAATTTTATAAGTATTAAAATGCAATTCGACATCTATTCTTATAAAATTTATTAGCTTGTTTTTTAAAGATAAGATTGCATATTCATGTAGAAATGTAAATGAATTAAAGCATATAAAATTCCTAACAACACTTTATAAAGTTGGTCATTTTAAAATGAACACATTCTACAACTTGTCGGCAATAATCCAGATATTGTTTTATTCTTTTATTTTTCATTACATTTTATATTTGGTAATTCTACCAGAATTATCAATTAAATTTTTATATTATTTTCTCATCTATAAAATTAAATTATGAATTAATTAGGTGCCTGTATCAATGATATCCCATTTTTGGCATATTTTCATATATAATAATTCTGGGTCATAAATAATTCTGAATTTTATAACTAGTGAGCAGATAAGCTATCAAGAAAGATATAAATGTTTGAATCAGAATATTGGTAATATTTATGAAGATTAACCCATAAAAAATTAAACATTGTATTGAATCATATATTTAATTTAATTTAATTATTTTAAATATTATACAGTCCTTCGGAATAGTAGAAAATAAATTTATAGAATTTAATTGTTAACAAAACAGCACGTACAACTATGACTGTCGATCGACATTCGCAGTCTGAATGGTATGTGACAATTCCTCCTCCTACAAACTTCAGACAAATATAATTATTTTTCTCTAAAAATCTCAAGCATTAAAATTGATAGTCTTAAAAACATTTAGTTTTAATGTGCATTTTACTCAATTTTAACTGTAATTTCAAAATATAATTATACTATTTCGTTTGAAAATCATTATTGCAATTCAAAAATCTGTAGTGCAAAACGAAATTAAAACATTAAATTTATGTAATAATTAGCGTATGGATAGTGTGTGTGTGTGTATTGGTTATGTGTGAGTGCACTGGAGTGTTTAGGGAATTTAATGATGATTTATCTATACATGAGAATATTTATGAAAAAGTTGAATTAGAGATTTTACTCATATGTTTCTATAATTTTTATTATAAATTTGATTTTTACAACTTTATTATTGTTCCTCGAACTGTCCAAAAACATAACATTTTTGTTTATTTAGAAGATATATTTGATGTTAATGTAATGATGTAAAATGTTTGATGTAAAATTGTAATATTTTAAAATATAAGAGAATGAATTAACTTATAAAATGTACTTCAAAATGTTAGTTCAAGTGGTACTAGTCAAATTGGATGTATTCCATCGCACCACTATCACCAAGGGTACCAATTAAACAATTTGGCATTAAATTTGAAAAGTGCATTGTTTAATTAGTTAGAATTGATGATTAAAGCGCTATTAGTTTCCTCCTATAACGACGTAGTAATTTTTAAATTACATAAATGAATTACATCTGCACTTTTACTCGCGGACAGAATCACACAATCATTAGCTCTTGTCTTTTTTGTATAAGAATTTGTGCTACAATTGTGCCACATGATATTTACAGGGGAAAAATTTCAGGATTTTTTACCATTCCTAGAAACAATTTACTGCTGTAGCACTGTGCTAGAACTGTACTAGAACTCTTATATAAACTTATTGATATTGTCCGGTCAGTGTTTAACAAACTGATTGCGTCACAACTGATGACGTAATTTGTGTGAAGACGTCTCACAAATTTCTGAATTGGCTTTAAAGACATTTTTTTAAAAAAAAAGTAATGTTTTGTTTTGAAACTGTTTTTTTGTAATTAATGTAATTAAGGATTAAAATAGAAAACAAATTATTTAAAATCCCAATTGAATGATGTGTTCAATCGGATTGAAAACAATCGCAATTCAATTGACGGACATTTGGAGCGACTGTCAGACAGAGTTGACTGAATTGAGTGACAGAATCGTGTATTTAAGCGATTGTCTGAACCGATGGCAACAAATGGCCAGTCATTTGACGAAATGCAACGAAACACTTGTGGCGATCGTCGAGAAGTGTAGAATAGATTACACGAAGAACTCAGAGATTATTGTTTTGATTAACCGATTCAAAGAGGAGGAGAAGTGCATTGAAAGCCAGAGACAAGACCTGCGACTCATTGAGTCGAGAAGTGGACAGACATTCACCGATAATAGAGTCAATCGATTGGTGGATGAGTGGAATGAATGCAAACGATTGGCACAATTGTCTCGTTCTGCTGAAGACAAGTGCACACAAACGCCTGACCTATTGAGTAGTGAACCGATTGAATGCAAATTAGAAGACAAGAGTAGTTTAGCCCAAAGTAACAGAAACTTTGATTCAATAGTGAATGAAATGAATGTAAATAATAGTGAATTCATTGATTCAAATGGTGTTAATGAGTGTCAGGACTTGAGTGCAATTAATTTGAATGTTTTGAATGAAAACTCCGGTTTTGAGTCATTGAATGATAATAAAAGTGATTATGTCTTAAGTGATGAACACTTGTCTGATTCGAGCCATGGCTTACAGTCGGTGAATGACACCAATGACAGTGACTTTGAATTGAGTTCTTTAAGTAATAGAAAGCGAAAGAAAATTAAATCCAAATTAAGTGATGGACTGAAACAATTGGATAAATCACTCCTAGCGTTGAAAGTGGACAACCAGTTTGTCTGCAATCAACTGGACTGTCAGTTCAGGACAATCTATAAAAATAATTATATCCGACATTTGAAAGCACACGAAACCCATGGAACCAATGGAGACATTAGTATTGGTAGTGAAGTAACGATAGCTAAGAGTAAAAAACAGCAGCGAATAGATAGAGCAGTACTCGAGTTCAAAGTGGACAACCAGTACGTGTGCAATGAAAGTGACTGTCTCTTTGTGTCCAATAATAAAAGGACTTTCTATTCACACTTGAATGCGCATAAAAACCCCGACAGTTATGTACCGAATTCAGTGGCCAAACCAAAGTCCAAAGCTTTGGTCCAAAAGAGTGAAGAATTGGTAAAAATCGATGAATTAATCTCCAATTCAATAGTCAACAATAGATATGTGTGCAGTGAGACTAACTGTGCATTTGAGTCGACCCTTAGGCAAGAATTTCGCAAACATTTGCGCCAAAAACATAATCCCCGACCGTTTATGTGCGATTGGCCCGGCTGTGAGTCACAGTTCAAGAAGTTTAGTCATTTAAAACAGCACAAGGAGTGCATACATTTGGACATAAGGAAGTATGAGTGCGATTGGCCCGGCTGTTCAGCCAAATTGCTGGTCAGTGCACACACACGTTATGTCATTTTATTTATGTATATTATAATAAGGGCTACAATTACGGGGATATCTATTATAGGCACCGATACTATACCAGTATTGCATCAGATTTTGACCTATTTTTTACGAACTTATGCTCAACTTATCCTTAATTGACTTTAACTCACATCATATATCCCTGTGCTGTATGTCCTGACAATAAATGTGTCCACTTTTTGGATTTAATATAATTGAAATTTAAAATAAAATGTAATTAAATTTCAGAAATTGTCCGGATGTTCAGCAATAGATTGTTTTGCTAGATCAGGTACCGGTAATTTGACCGTTTAAATAGAAATAGCACCCTCTGCACTGGTGGTGGGGGTAAAAGTTCACTGTTTTTTTAGAGAATAGCTCTTTTATAAGTGAACTCCTCTTACTATCTCTGTATTATAGCCCCATTTAAATGTTGACATTCATTGGATTACTTAAATCACTTTAGACTTCACATCACTTTAAAATTCATAAAAGAACGCATACAAAGGAGAGGCCCTGGAAGTGCGATTGGCCCGGCTGTGAGTACAGTGGCAGTGGTGAGTACTGGGAGGGTATTTGTTAACTATTTGTTGAACTCAACACTTACATTACACTCCAACTACAATAGCCCAGTGGTGTGTAATCGCACACAAGCGTCGACACACGGGTGAGAAGCCATACGAGTGTCCGTGGCCTGACTGCAACTACAGGTGCTCACAGCCCTGTGGTCTCACGCAACACAAGCGCAAACATACGGGTGAGAAGCCGTACAGGTGTGCAGTGGAAGGCTGTGGCAAACGGTTTGCCGCTATGGCTGGACTCCACTCCCACAGAGACACTCATCACAACAGAGACAGCAATTGGAAGCGAAAGAATGCAAAACTGTGAACACCTAATAGGACTGGACATAGACTGCGACTGAAGTGAAGAGAGAGAAAAAAACTAAATATTTTATAAATGAATTTGATTTGCAATTTGTTTGCAGTCAATAGTGATTTCTGTTTTCGATACGCATTGTATTTATTGAGATATTTGTTATGAAAACTATTTATTTTCTATTAAATGATTAAATGATATCTAATTTAATAAAACTTATGTTTGTTTTTAACTTTCTTTTGCTATTACTTTATTGTATACATTGGAAGAGCTTTTTAATTACAGTACTTTAATTCCAGTGCTTACAAGGGATGTGATAGAGGAGTGGTCGGCCCCCGATTACCCCGCCCTAGCGTTTTGGACGGAGGTACGGTCGAAACGAGGTATATAGGAAAGGGATATTTTGCTACATTTTTGAGACGGGTATTCGGGTATACCCCAGCCCACCATTGGTGGCCCCTTTTCCAGGAGTGGGAGAGAAGTGGTATCATTTGGTCTCTGCCACTGCGCCCACACCTAACAGGTCTTAACAGAAAATTAAGGAATAAATAGTATATTAGCCCTCAATAGGTTTGGCAGCGATACAAAAATTGTATAATACATATTGTATTTATGGTTCGCCCTTTCCCACTCCATTTTTATATCATCCCCGAAGAAAGGAACTGGGAACTTCACATTCCCAAAACGGGAAATATAAAAAGTGTCAATCAATAAATTTTATACTATTGAAAGATAACTGAATCAATGACATGATTAAGCTATGAATTACTGCTACGAACTATGCTAAGGATAGACAATGAACTTAAAGTCAGGGGAGGGGTATAGGGTGATATTTTGAGAAATTTTCTCAAAAATCAGGGGAGGGCCTAGACCAAAATATGAAAAATGCACAGGGGGAAGTAAGGTACAATAAAAAAAAAATTTTCCTTCTGCGCAAATGTCAGTGGTGGTGGTATTCTTGTCATTTTTCGGAGACAGGGGGTATTTTGGTGCCAAGTGATATCGCAAGTGAAAATTTTAATGTGTGATCCGTTATTATTAAAATGACTAATAATGTAATTTTTCGATTAATTAGTTATTTTTTACGATTTTTAAAAGATTATAGATATTTTTGCTGGAGGTCAGGCCCAGGTTTAGACCAAAAAACCAATAAAATTGCTTTATGCGATGTGTTCTCTGTGAGGCACAGATAGAATTTTAACTGTATTTAATAATGCAAAAGTTTATCAGAGTTTATTCTGTGTTTCATTTATTTTATGTCAATTTTTCCTATTTTAAAAATTTTTCAATAAATGATTAATAATTTAAAACTAAAGAATAAACTAATGAACGCAAAAATACTTAACTTATTAATAGATTTAGACATTAATTTATTGAACATTAACAAACATTTTGCGATATTTTTTTGTCTATATTTTTTCAATCATTTGATGAATCATTTCTTAATCCTCTTATTTTTTTAAACAAAACTGAAATTGAAAAACAAATAATTCAAACAGCAGTCAATTTCTATTATTAATAAACTTTTGTATTATTAAATACAGTTAAAATCTATCTGTGCCATACAGAGAACACATTGCATAAAGCAATTTAATTGGTTTTTTGATCATAATTTAATCTCTAGTGTAATTGTGAAAATTATTTTTTATAAGTTTATAATATCTAATAATTTCTGAAACTAAATATCATTAGGATTAAGTAATATTATCCAACAATGATTTTATATTATAACTTAAAGGATGTCCTTCCTCATTATATGACTACAGTATAGTGAATTTAGTAGTAATTGACGAATGCTCATTCATTCATAAAAAATGTAAAAATAGAACATTTTTATTTGTTTTATAGGATTGCTAAGATGAAAAATTATTTATAATCTTATATATCATTAATAATATAAAGCTTGAAATAGCATAAAATGCACTAAATTTATTGATTAACATGTTTATAACCTATTTATAAACACCTACATGTGTTTTATGGATGTGAATTAATAATTTATCAACTGATTTTATTGAATTGTTTTTTCAACTACGTAATTCTAATCAGTCTTTATATAACATGACGTCCAAACATGTTTTATAGTAATTTAATTAAACTGTAAAGCTTTACGAAACTTATTTTTAGCTAACGAATTTAATATTGTTTTAATTTTTTCAAACTGATTAAATTAATTTTGACTAAAAATGACAAAATGGTAGAAAATTAGTTTTGTCTTTTTTTTATAAATAACAAGACCTTTTAGTAACAAAATTTTAAATTGATTATTGCTGAACCATTGTTTAAAAAATTATATACAGTAATTAAATAATTACAAAAATCTATTCAGGAAACAATGAGAATAGAATAAATTATCAAATTAATTATTACTTAATAATCTTAATTTCTGGCCTTCTAATAAGTCTACGGCAGTTAGTCTGAGGCAAAAAAAATATTTGTACACCATCTGTATGAAGGGTATTCATCTATTCTATTTTTTAAAAATTCATTTGTCAAATGATAAGAATCATTAATCCACTGATCCCATCCTGGTGATTTGCTATGACCTCCTTTCCTGTCCTGTTCTATACTGAAATTGCAAAACAAAGATTCATCCTGTCCTATTTGGTGACGTATAATCAAAGTTATCGCAAAAGTTAAAAACTCAAACATTAAATCATATTTGTATTAACATTTATAAACAATGCTTTTAATTCACTTCATTTGATTTTAATAATTGCAAAGTTTAGATAACTTTACTGCTTATAAATTATATTAAATAATATAAATGTGAATAAATTCTTTCATAAGACGTTTGAGATTAACTATAGTAAATATGAGAGAGAATTAGTTGTTGACTGACAAGTATAGAAACATTGC
>JAQFXN010001265.1:0-15993 GCA_034693365.1 Liacarus xylariae
AATATTGAGATTAATTTTCAAAAATAATTACTTAAATCTATTTATTAAAGTTTGAAAGAATAGACAAAATAATATCTTTGAAAAAGCCTTTAATTGCAAACACAGAAAAATTATTATGTGTTGTTTTTGATGCCTGTCATTCAATTGCACTTCTCTTTTAGAAACTAAAGGATAAAAGTTTTTTTTTGGACAATACTATAGATTGTAATATCTATAATCTTATTGTTCTCTTATGGCAAACACAATATTAGACAAAGCATTGGTTGCATCAGATTTAGGAAAGCCTTCGAGTGCTTCCAGTGCTTTATCCGTGTATTCAGTGATCAATTGTCTGGTTTTGTTGATCGCGGGTCCGCTTCTCACCAATGAATGCAATTTCCTAAAGTCGTACTGTTGTTGGGTTTCCTCGTTTTCATTATTAATAACAATTTCATCCAATGATTGGCCATTGTTTTCGATGTGCAGAACCACCGGCGCTGATATTAACTCGAAAGTGGGCGCAGTGTTCAACGGATGCATATATGAGTCGATAAACGGCTGTAATTCAGTGAATGCCTGCCATCCGAGGGCTATATTCCTACCGAAATCGTAAGCCTTTAACTGAAGACTCTCTTCATTACCGGACAATTGAAGAGCCGATTGACAACTGTTGGCCTGAAGACTGCCGACGCGCAAGAAATTTCTCTCTTCCCAGAACTGTTTGCCCACGTTTTTGGCCGGAAATTTAGACTCAGTTTCTATAATAAACTGCCCCTCCATAAAGTCACCGATCGCTGTGGCCATCAGTTCCACCACTTTCGTGTCACGCAATTCGCCCAATCCTTTCCAAACAGTGGCCAATAGGAAGTCGCCCGACAGTACAGACATCTTGTTTCCAAAGTGCAGATCCATTGCCTTTTTAGACTCAGCCAATACACTGGGCTGGAGGTTAAGTATTCCTCTGTGTATGAGATGAGCCGAATATATCATTTCTGTCATCTCTGCTAAAGATCGCTGTCTTTGGGAAATACCGGCCGACTGTTGGGCGTCTATAAAGTCTATCGAAGTGGTCGGATGTCCCGCAGCTTTCGACATAAGTAACACTATTAGACCCCGGGTCTGCATATTGCTGTGTCCCGTATATGTGAGACGCCTGTCATTGAATAAAATATATTCTATTAAACAAAATAAAACTATAAATACAACGAATCAGAAAAAGTTTCAGAAATCCATAAACCGATACAGAATTTAATGAAAAGAACAATATAAAAAAGTTATTTATGTGTGGATCACATACTTTGCCGTCTCGAGGAGCGGATGATTAGTTCCGACCAATTTGCTCAAATGCAGCGCCACATTAGATATCTCATCACTCAATAGACATCTTAAACTGAAATAAGAGGTCGAATACCCCACAATTTTCTCCGCGTCAGACAGGGCCCGATCCCAGTCGGGACTGGCACTGGACACTGGCTCCGTCTCCGACACATTACGACCAGTCGATGGTTTTGTAGACACAAACCGTGATCTTATGGTCAATTTCTGGCCAAATGTCAACAGATTTCTTGTGAACGATTGCATGTTTTGTTGTCGTATCCAACAATTGGGTCATAAAACTCAAGTTCAAAGCCACTCATCAGTGGTGAGAATAAAAAACTAATACATTCTAACAGTCTTTTTGAAGAACAGTTAGGCTTTTTTCTCACTGTTGAGGTGAATGGCCTTATATTACCTAATTTTGACGTTCAATAAGAAAAAACATGTTTCAGATCGAGAAAAAAGTTTTTGAAATTTATTTTATTTTATTTTTTCTGAATGCGTGTCTCAAATGCTATTCAAGTTTTTCTTAATGTTGTTTTATTTGATTTAAATATTGAATGTTATCTTTAATTTTATACATTCTTATAATATTATTGCATGTAATGAAACAACTTTTTTGTATTTGAATAATAGACAAAACAAGTTATTTTTCTTATTTCATTTTGTATTTGAGAAATAATTTGTCGAATAGCCCCTCCCCCCTCTAGGTATTCTAGCCCGGAATACCCCCAGCCAAAATTTGTGGTTAACATTACAACTATGGACAGATACCCCTAAACTTTGAGACAAATGTGGTAGAAAAATCTAAAAAATGGGAGAAAAGCCAGAATATTCCCTTGCGTTTTGAACTGCATAAGCCATCCCTGCTGAATCTGGATTCAACATAGCTTATTTTTCATTTCGTACTTTTTCCCACGTGTCATATAATTGAATCCAACTAGTTTCTTTTCATATTTTATCATTGATAATTTATCACATCTGAATTTTCTTATTATGAACCCTAGTTTAAAGCTGACAAGCATTTAGATTTCTTTTTTGTTAATTTAAAACCGGGATCGCCAGGGGATATAGTCTAAATACCCTCCTGAGTTTGAGGTTTTGCAAAATACCCCCTCTCTGAGTGTTTGCGCCGCAGGTGCAAAAAGTCTTATTTTTACCTTACTCCCCCTTGTTTCGACTTTATCTCGAAAAGATTTAATACTGGAGTTTGAAAATATTCCATTAGTTTCAGAATGTGCCAATTAGTCAGAATCGGTGTCTCAGTTGCTTATTTTAGCTAATTTTATCTCGAAATATGATATTTGAGTGCAGTTCTGCCAAGTGCATAAAGGGTCACACAAATTTTTTGTTCAGTTATTCTGAATTTATTATTCTATAAATATTTAAAGGGTACTACTCAGTTAAGTATCACTTCTCACTGAATTATCATAAGTTATCAGATATCACAAGACTAGAGTTTTTACCCTTTTTATACTACACTCAAACTATATTCTTTGACAAGTGCACAAAAAGATTTGTGTGACCCTTTATAACTTGTGTATACGGTATGTAAATTTTTAAATTTACTAAAGATTTTCGTTAATACATAGCCAAACCATACTTAAAAATAACCTTACTTTACACTTGGAATCAATTAAATAGCAATCAACTTTAAGATATATACTTTATTGCTGTCATTAAATTTTGGAACTTCTAATTCGTTAGACTTCTGTGTATGGCATGAGTACAGTTTTAACTTTATTTAATAATATAAAAGTTTATTTAGAAAGGAGTTTATCAAAATGATATTATTGTGATTTTTCAAACTTATTTAGTCACTCATTAATATTTAGACAATATTCTTCACTTATTAATACTCAACAGCTTAAAGCATACAATTAAACTTAATTTTTATATTATAAAAATATTTCTTTTCAATTTTATAGTCAATTACTAATCGATAATTAGTAATAATTTGTATACTTTAATCCTGGAACAAATATTGGAAAGAAAATCCTAAAAATTACTTTCTTTATGAATAAACTTTTAAATTATTAAATAAAGTTAAAGCCGTACTCATGCTATACACAGAAGTCTAAATTCTTCATTCAAAAAATTAATGCCTGATATAGTGTATGAGAAAGAATGGAAATGAAAAGTACTGTAACTGTATTTTATTGTTTTAGAAAATGTGTTTTGTATATTGTTTTCATTTAAATGTCTAAAAAATAATAATAAATGAATGAATTCACAGCTTCTCTACAGAACACAAACTGAAAGACATTTGGTTTTAGAAATGATCGCAACTGTTGGGGGAAAAACTGATAATTTCATTAAACCTATTACTAAATACAGTGTTTATCATCATCTTCTATGTATCTAAAATGCTTATTATCACCCATTATTCAGACCAAGAGAGAGCAGTGCTTATAATCTATAACAAATATTTTCAAACTTTAACTATGGAAGCTTGACAAGTTCGGATTAAAAATTGCGGTTTTGATTCTTCTAATAGTTAGAGGTGTAAGTTTGACTTTCCTCTGCAAAATTACAAGGTGCCCTATCAACTCCTTGGTACTTTTTGACGGGTAATATTGAAATATATTTATAATGTTATATCATTTTGAGACATATTTACTAAATTTACCCATACAATATATACACAATAAGGGTTCACCCCCTTTCTCCATCCTGCCCGGAATGCTCCCTTGTCTTATGGCCGGAATTATCTATATTTGCCCCCAGCGAGGCACCTCCTCCCCCTATAAAGAATTTAGGGAAATGCAAATAAGCAGTTTTTACTGTATATTCTGTAAGTTCAGACAGAATTTCATATAAATGAACTTCTGTCTAAATTATATGAAAAATACCAGAATTTTGTCGAAATCTTGCTTAATTTGGTCAAATTATTTCAAATTCTTACAGAATTCATCATAATTCTGGTATATTCTTGTAAATTCCGTCATTTCTAATTAAATTTTTATTCTTTTATTTGATTTTTTCATTCAAATAAAGAGTTTAATTGTTTTTTTACTATATTTAATAAAAATACAGAATTTTTATTAGAACCTTATAAATTGTTTGTATATGAATGTAAATCTATTAGACCTATTTTGACTTCATCCATAAGTGACTCCAAAAGATGTAATTAGACAAAATCCCAGGGTGTGCTAGAAACCTTGACGAAAAATTCGAAGGTTTTATTCTAACATTTCATAACTTAATTGGTTATACATTTTTATAAATTGATAAAAACCCAAAATATATCTATAGAAAGCTTGTGATAAGACGAATCGATCTATGTCTAAAACAATCTTCTGAGGTAATGAGTCATTACTAATGACCAACACCGAGGTGATACCGATGGGAGTGGTCAGACCTTTCTCTAATCTTCACAAGGAGTGCTGCCATTCAAGGGTGCATATTATATATGAGGGGTATAAGAAGGACAGCTTAGGCACTGAGTACGGGTTTAGATCTTTGACGATACAATTTATCTTTATGGGTAAAACAGTATTCAGCTTTAAATTCTCTGAATGTGAATCTATAGAAAATATTTGAATCCATTAAAACCGTACAAAAGTTTATTAAACTTTTGCTTATTTTTTATAATCTTTTATCAAAATTATACTGGATTAATAAGAGTTTAGGATTTAGATGTTGCATTGAGATTAAAACAAAACAGAACGTAAAGTTTGTCAATAGCTTTGAGAGAAAACCCTGATTAACGCGTGCATAAAATATTGCTGAAAAACAGCATGTTTAAAAAAGTTGAGATATGAGTATTCAATAGTAATAGATATTTCAATTGAATTTCAGTCTACTTTCTGAAAGCATTAAAATAATTCGATAAATAGTGAGTATATTTACTGTCGATAGAAATTAAAGGGTTTTCTGAAAAATTGCGGCACATTTAACATCATCCGAATTATTTCTATTAAGGTTTAGATTACAAAAACTGAAGATTGGATTTTATATTTGTTGAAGAATTGCTTGCATTTCGGTTATTAATTAATATAATTTTTTTGACTTTTGTTAAAAACTACTCCTTATAGCAGAATCAGGTTTTTGCAAACTTTTCTTAAAATCTCTTTCTATACCATTATTTTCTAAATCCCAATCCGGGTATTTAACCCAATAAACCTAATAAAAACGCGTTTGCGATTTGGACTACAGTTTGGTCAGATTTTAATACAAATAGAATACTGACTGAAGTCTTGTTCGGTCTCTTCATTCAGATTCGGAGGTCCGAAATGCCAATGAGGGTATTTTTCAACGGGAGCCTAGAGTCTAGGAGAGGCTAACATGGCAGATTTTATAAATTTTGGCCTGAGAGTTCAAGGGGGGATATTTCTCTTGCACAATTTAATTAAGAAAAACTCAATTTAACCGAATTTTGACAATATTAACTAGTGGAAAATTAGGAACATTACTACAGTACTACAGTCTGTGTCCTATAGTAGAGAGTATAGTAAATGTTTTGGTTGTGTCTAATTAGTCACCTAATGCTAAGTTTGTTCCACCATTTAGAGACCAAAATTTAGTGGACCAAAACATTCACTATACTCTCTACTATGAGAAACAGACTGTATAGGGAACTTTAAATATTTCGATCGATGAATGACCTTAAATGCCGTAGAATGTGCATGTTTGACGAAAGGGGAGTAACTAAACATTCCATTAAATGTAACATTGTTTTTGTAAATCTCAAATAAGCCACAGATAATATAGAGAGAGTTATAATAGCCTTTACACTATTTATGTTATATTAATCCTTTCACAATCTTTAGGTAAAGATAAGCAATAAAATGCAGATAATATACAACTTATCTCTCAATACAAACAACATTTTTTTGGAAAGTTTTTGTTGAGAATTGTTTGAAATATTTTCAAAATCTTAATTATAATTTGAAAAAGTTTTTAATTATGGCGAATATATTACGTCTTGTTGGAAATGAGAAGACCCGATACGACAAAAATCTAAGAATAAAAGTATTAAAAAGTCCCGAATGTACCCCATTTGCGTATCCCTGTTCCGAATTATTTATCGATTCTGAAGAAGAAACTGAAACTGCTCTCAATATATCTAATAATCACAATTGAAAACACTTAATCGAATTGCAAAAATTTTTTTGTCAAAAAAGAGTCATTTGTTTTGACCAACTGTTAACTGAAATGCAGAGAAAAGTCACTGCAAATACTTTTAGAAGCTTTTAAAAAACCAATAGCAGTGATTTTTATAAGTAGTTTACATTAATATATGATTTTTAAGTAATTTGATATAATAAATGTTTTTAATTTTATAAATTATTTTTTCATTTGTATGAACTAATTCTTATTTTCCAATGAGTTCATATTAACGAGAGAGGAGTGTATAAAGATTTACACATGTAGTTTCTACGTCTCCAAAGCATAAGTACAAAGTCATGCGCAATCTAAACATTTTAGAGTGTACGGTACACTCGTTGCACTCCGTTCCTGTTACAGTAGCATGTTAGAATTAGTGACATGATGAATCTTGGAAATACTCCAGGATTTTACACTTAATTTTAGTCATTTATTGATTTAAGAATTAATGTATATTTAAAGTAAATACAAATAGTTTTTTAAGCGATTGATTGAAATTAAAAAATAAAATTCTAATTATTTATAGTTTAGTGCTTTTATTTAGAGTCAAAGCATCAAATTGTAAAATATATTATATGTATATATGTCTTAAATAACAGTATATCTGAATCACAAAACACACGAATGTTTAATAAACAACGAATAGGAAAATATCATTGTTTGTCAGCACTATTTGTCAGAATTTCTCTATCAATGAAAACATAGCAAACAATGTCCCGAACTCTCGCACTCTTATGAACAGACGCTAAAACATTGATCTCATGTGACGCCCAACTCATGTCCAGAACTCAATTCACAACTTCGCTCTCAATATTGAAAAGCATTGAATACAAAACGCAAAGCAAAATCACAGAAGGATTGGCTTTGGGTGGAGGAGGCGCATAGGGGGGGGGGACATGTTTTCGAGTATGCTGATTTAGTACTGACTTATTGAAGTCAGAATAGATTCGGTTCTTATATAAGCTATTAGTGGACGTATAGTTGAGATTAGTGTTGATCTCTGGCGCACACATTCAGACCACATTCCTGTCCTTCTTGACAATCATGTAGGCGTAGTAACCGGTGAGGCCCACAATCAGGAGACTGATGAAGCCGTAGGCGAACCCGTATTGGATTATATTGCCAATGACTCCGAGCGCCGACAGTACCAGTGCTGTGATCACAATGTTCTTGTTCTCCCTGATTATGCCGAAGAGCACTATGGCCTCCAGGATGAACATCAGACTAATGAAGACTCCGGCGAACGCTCCGACGGCTCCTGTTTTAGAAACAAAACAAAAGAACACATTATTTGTCATATCATTTGGTGATTTATATTCATTGAGCTTTGGGTCAATTTATCTCTTATAAGAAAATATCTGTCAACAGAAATGGATTGATTAGACAACGAGAAAGAAAGGTTCAAAACCGCCTTAATTGTAAAACTCCTGTACCCACAACTGCTCAATTCCACAATTCTCTTTTGTGTGTCAATTGGTCTATTCGTGAAAATGCATCACTATATTAACGAAACCCTCTGCCCCTAATCCCACTCCACTGTCTACTCACTAATTTCCTTCTTCTCCTGCTGATCCATTTTGTCGGTGTTGGTGGCGAACACGGCCACCAGGAATATGATGAGCAGTAGAGCCCAACCAATCACTGCGAGACTGTGGATGACTATCAGGGTGATTTTGACGCATCGGAAGCAGCCCTCGTCGCCGTTGAATTCTTTTCTTAGCATTTTGTCCTTAAAATCGTGTTTTTGTTGTTTTAGTAAAACACAAATTCATATACAATTAAATGTTTTTTCTCTGAATTTTGTTTCGTTTGTCAAATAAAATATTTTTGACCGAATTCCACAACAAATCTAATACTCCTTTAATATTCAAATATTCATTTACAGACGAATTAGGACAAGGACTAATCAACAATTAGTATCTCAAGATGATCAGAATTTCTAAAATTTCATTATTCCGTGAAATCTCAGAATTGGACGTCAGTTCTCAATAGCATAGCATCAGATACTCTAATGTTTATGCAATTGTGTTGAGAAAATCAATAAAAGCAAAGCAATGTCTAGAATCTACAGAATAAGTATGCGTTGACTCAATTCATACGGCAATACAAACAAATTGCGAACAACTCTGTGCACAAAAACACAATATCGCAGAAACCACACCTAATATGCGATATTTTTCATATTCTGGTATAATATTATATAAACTCTTCACTAATAAATCAGTTTTTATTCTAAACAAAACTTCGATCAGAATTCAAATGAGAACTCATTATAAAATTCTGGTTTAGAATCCATTCATCTCTCACTTATTCTACACACTGATCCAATCAACATACATATACTATATTTAAGTAACCTTGAAAAATAGTTATGTAAAGAATATATTCAAGGTTACTTGTGTTTACTGTTTGGTTAAGTTTTGGGAAGTTGTTATACATTATAAGTGTTGTCAGAATGGTGTTTACAAATACACAATTTAAATTCAAATTGCTAATTCAATTCAAACAGTTTGCATATATAAAATGGTGTAGATCAGATATATCAAGAGGGGGTCCAGCCCGGAATACCCCCTGGAGTTTTGGTAATAGGCAATCCGTGAGGAACTCCCCAACCCCCCACTAAATATTTTGATTTTAACTGATATGCTTGAGAAAATGTAAGCAATATAGCATAGATTAACTTATAATATAGTAATCCATAAATGAATCGAGCACTTTCGTAAATTGTGTATATTTTAGAGCTTTAATTGCAATTAAATAAATGACAAATCTAAGTAATTAAATCTAATAATACATCATGCTTCATAACTAAGATTTAGACCATGTTCAATATAATGGATAATAATGTTGAGTTGATAATGATTACATTTATGCAACTAAACATGAAATTTGCAACTATTGCAATTATTTTAAGCACTTCTAATAGGATAACAAGTTGTTTATTTTCATAATTAACGCCAATCAATCCGAATACAGAGAATATCAGTGCAACCCAAGATGAAATTGCAGTCAAAATTGCTAAAACAAGTAAATGAAATTGATAAATTATCTCTTCAAGAAACTTATTTGGAAGAATTTTATTTTTTACAAATAGTTGCTTCAAATGTGATAATTTAATGATTAAACCTAACATACATTTGTCGATTTGATCCTTTGTAGAAACGGATGGACTGCTTGTGAGTGCAAACTAAGACATTATAATCAACGAAATGCAGATAATTATTAATAACGAATAGAAAATCTCTAAAAATATTTTTATACATTTAAAGGATTTGTTGTTAAACACTTTCATATTCGTATTTTTAATTCTAGTGGGACACAAGTTAGTATAAAATGATCATGGGGATTTTGTAAAGAATGTTAGAGAGAGAGAGAGAGAGAGAGAGAGAGAGAGAGAGAGAGAGAGTTGTCTATCTCGATCATCTAAGAATGATTAGCTACTTACGAGGACACTTTATATTTCAGCAATCATTAAATTTAATATCAAATTCATATAAAAACTATTCAAATTAATATTTGGTTTAATACTTGATATAAATCATACCTTAATTGTTTAAATGTCGATAAAAATAGTTATAAATCGATAGAAATAAGAGAAACATAAATAAAAGAAAACTATAAAGACTGCAAAGAATCCGAACAAAATGAGAATCTCCAATCCGATTTTAGCTATTTTAAGTCCGGTATTGTCGGCCATATTCTTCTTAAATCACTGCAAACCAAATAACTCTTTATTCAAACGATAATATCAATTATGAAAATAATTTACGGCTTATTGGAGTAAATCAAATGAGAAAATAAACAATTGCTTTATCATTCAAATTTGAAAACTTGTTTGTACTCAAGAGATATACAAGGCTTTAGATAAGGGCTAAAGGAAAGGGTTATCTTTTTAAAAAGAAAATCATATGTTTAAAATTGTTTAGCAAAATATCCTCTACGGTTCTATTTTATCCTCAGATTTATTTTACTCTAATTACAAGAACTTAAAAATAATTAAGGCCAAAATTTCGTAAATAACCTAGTTCAAAACTGAATAGTTTTAGTTTATTCATCATGCACATCCAGGGCAGTATTAAGATTCTAACGACATTGGAAAACCAGTTAAGAATCTAATCAATTATTTAAATTAATTGGCCTTCAATTTGAATATATGTAAAAATTTTAATTGAAATAAAACATGCATTATTTTATAAATTATATTCATGGCAGCAAATTAAGAGCTTTATGTAGTGTTTTCTCTCTATAAACCAAGAGCTGGCAAATGGCCCATTGAAGAATATAAGAATATGACACAGAATCACACCAACTCATGAAAACTCTATGTCAGATTCTTATCTTTTTCAATGGGCCATTTTCCAGCTCTGATATATACACTATGATAGTTTACAAAAATCATTGAATTCATTTTATCACTTTAAAACTTTATCAATTAATTAAGTTTTATAAAATGAGTGCAAAAGGTATAAACTTATTGATAGCCAATGGAGGGTATGGCCAAAATAACCCCTTCTTTCCGGAAAATGATCAAATACACTCCTGTGACGATGAATAAAAGAGGACCTCCTTTAGAAATTGTGAGAAAATGACGTTGAAGGCCCTGTTTTTGTTGAAGAATATTCTGTGAAATTCTTTCTAAATTCTTAGAAAAATAGCTTAATTCTTGCTAAATTTAGTCAAATTCTGCTGAATTCTTATAGAATTCGTCATAATTTACCTCAATTCTGTCAAATTCTTGTGAAATTAGTCGAAATTCTTTTAAATTAAATTCTGCAAGAATTTGACGATTGCAAAATACCCCACCCTATACCCCTGTGAATTGTATATTATTGTTTAGATCATAAAAGGCATTTTAATTTATTACAACTAATTATTATAAAATATATTATAAATAATTGTATTAGAAAATTTCAAGTTATCTTTCTTGCCCCATAAGTTTAAGTTCAAAAAGGATTGGGAATTTGTAGGGGATTTTGGATGCGTAAGCTATCGATTCTATTAATTAGCAGATATTGTTGGAGCTACAATTACATAAAAAGTGATTGCACTTGATTGTTTTTTGAAATATTCAGCACTTTATTTTTACATAATTTAATCTGAAAAAATCAATCAATGTACATTCTAGTGTACATTCAAACACTAGAATTATTGCTTTCCCTTTGATGAAGAAGATAAGCGTAATATCCGGTACCGAATGTGATTATACATTCAGCCACTGCTGATTCTGCTGACATTCTTTTGAAGCAATCTCGACAATCAATTGGATTATTGATAGCACCACTATTACAATAACAATAACTTTATTTTCTTTGGAGATACCAATCAAACCAATAATTGCGAATAAAAAACACAAAACACTCATCACTAGACCGATAATCACTACAGGAATAAAACAAACGCATTAAATTGTTTATAAATCTTATCCGAGATATTTAGTGAATTGAAAAATTGAAACTAAATAATTGTTCAAGTACATACAGGTAACAGCAAATTTGATTAGATTCTGGATAGATTTTAAAATAATTTGATCATATTTTTGCTCCTGGATAACCACTATTGTATTCGGGAGTTCACTTTTTCATTCATCATAGAGAGAACTACCCTCTAAAATCGTCAAGGTAATTTGTAAGATTTTACTTACTCAATCATGAATAGTAATTAAAAGAATATTAAAGCATTTACAGCAATATACAAACCAATTCTTTGTTTATAAACTGGGGAATTAACAAAAAAAATAAGAGACGTAAAAACTATTCCAACAAGACAATTTTATTCACCCCATATATTCAATTGTTCCAAATTCAGTTAATATTTAAATAAACAAATGAACGAGTACTATCAACAAGAAATAAACGTTGAAGGAACAGGACGCCTTTCCTTAAAAAAATATTGCATTTCAATGTCAATATATTAATGTTTATTTGTTTTACCATGAAATCAAACAATCATTTTCTAAAAGAATTATTATTTTGTTAATCCTTTCATTTATTCATTAAATCTTAGATAGTTTTATTCAAAATTCATGTTCAATTGTAATAAAAATACAGTAATTTTTCTAAAGAACTGATAAATTTTTAAGGAAAAGCATCCTGCCCCTTCAACGTTCATTTCTTGTTGATAGTACCTATCTTTCTGTCCACATCCTTTAGTTCCTCTCTATCAATATTGATTAGTTCTAAAGTCATTATAACAACCAAAATAATAGAACAAATTAATGCCAAACTGTATAATACAAGTAAAGCAGTTTTGAGGACTTTAATTCTTCTTTCATTTGACAAGATTTTTGTTTATCTCTGAAACTATTTGTTTGTAGTAATAAAATAAGTTTTAAAATCTAAATCTAAAAAAGCATTAGAGGGAGAATAAATAAAATACAATTCTAAGTCTTGTAAATAATTTGATTTAGCCTTGAATTTAGAGTTAAACAGAATGTAAAGAATAAATAGAAATCAATTTTATAATTACAGTATCTGTATATTTAAGCACATCTGTATGTGTATTGAGAGGTTAGCAATGATGAACTATTGTTGTCAATGATGAATACATTTTGTCTATTATTATAAATTATCATAAATCATAATTAATTATTATGAAATGAAATTACTGTTATTTATACTCGCCGTACACTAAACCCAGGGCTGATTTCCAGTGTAGACGAGTTAACAAATATACAATAAATTAATAACAACTATGAATGAAATGAGATGAACACAGAGTCTCCACAAGTGTGCTAACCTCTCAGCCAACCCATTCATGTATTTGTGCTACCGTTTATACCGTATACTACATGATATTACAGGGTAAAATTTGGGGGCTCTGGTCTTCTAACAGTCAATAGGCTGTAATTACGATATATTGCACATATAATTTTCCGACACTTTGTTTGTGAGAGAAGTTTAATTAATTACTATTTTTTTGATTCAATGTTTGTTTAAGAATTGAAAAAAATAAATAGTAATCACAGGCTTAGGAAGTCCAGGCTCTAAAAACGCAGCCTTTGCCTGTGTAAACAATAGACGGATACAAAATTAACTAGCCGATTCGATCCGACTTTATTCTCCGACTATATCTCAAGGCAATCCGATCCGAAAACTTTATCCGAAATAATAGGTGAATCAAAAAGTTTTTTTAGGTAAAAAAATACATTAAATCAAAATTAGAACTACTAAATAACATTTTGTCGACATCTGAATTAAAATTTGAAATGTTAATATTCATTCATTCATTTTCGTGACCCCTTATCCTTTCGGGTCGGGGTTGAAGGTCGGCAATCATGAACCTCCAGTCACTCCTATCCGCCACCCAATTCTGGATACCGGCCTGAGCTACACCCATTCGATCGCACAGCTCTTCCATGTGCGATCGCCACGTCTTTCTGGGTCTCGGTCAACGGCCGTTAGGCTGAGATAAATAGACTCTTTGTGGTAGTCTATTTGTAGGCATTCTTTGGGAGCTTTTAAAATAAAATTAATTTTAGTATTAATTTTGGTAATGATAAATTTTTAGTCTATTTCTATTTGAAAATTTCTTTTTTAAAGTAATTTTGTAAATTATATAAATCAATATAATTCTTTACAGTTTCGTAGTTGAATAATACACATTAATAAACTGTTAATAATTGTTTGTGAAAATTATAAACAATTTTTTAGATCGCTAAATTTTTTAAATAGACTATGAAACTTGAAACTTAAATTGATTAAAATTTAAATAGATTAAGTTTTAAATAGATTAAAATTAAAACATTATCAATTATTATAGACACTAAAACAAGAAAATCTAAACATTTCTAAGAATAGTTACGAATAGTTGGACAAGCTACAATATTGTACGGCACAATCCTTTAGGCAATTTATGTTTAGATATTTAAGAATTACCAACTTTTACCCTCACTTCCAAAACCTTTATTGTATTGATACCTTGTGGTCTTAAAAATTATTATTTAAAAATTTGAATTTAATTTTAATTTAAAACACAATTAAATACAAACCAATTTAAGGCCAACTTTAAGTCTAAAATATTTGAGTAGCAATTTACTATTATATGGATACAATATTATTTAGCAGTAGTTTTAATAGATATTCACTGTTTGAGAGTCAGAACTTAAATAATATAAAAAAGTATTTATTATGCGATACAAGTGTTGGGAAAGAAAATGTTTGCAAAATTCTATATATATGAGTTATGAAACTTTAAAATGAATGTTAAATAGGGCTATCATGTAGAGAAATTATTTATTTGGTTGATAAATTTTCTCGAGAAAGTTTCTAGAAACTTTCTCTATAGTAGAGGGATGTCAAAGAATTTTTCCAATATATTACTTTAAGAAAATAATATAAAATTGATTGAATTTGCTTACAATGTTCAGTTTAATACAAAGTTTTTATACATTTTAAGTCTAATTTTACAATTAATTATATTTTCAATAACATTACAATGATTACATTGCACTTTCCTGCACTTTCTCAAAATCTGTGAAAATATATACTTGCTGTAGATGTCAAGTCTTGACAAACCGGAATAATTATTCAATTTTAATAAAAGCAAAATTAAGTGAAAATAGTATAAAAAGAAAATATTTCCACAAAAATTGGATTTAATTAACAATTATTTAAAGCAAATACATGACTGACTCCTCCCGCAAATCTTCGAGTACTGAAGATAACACTTCCGTTCTTAATGTTGTAGTGACTCAGAGGGAGTTTGTCTTCTAATACTTTGGATCCATGTGTTAGAGACAGAGTTGAGGCACTTATGCCTTCTTTATCCTCAATCCGACGCTTAAGAGTGAGAACTTCTTCGTTAACCGAAGCCGTGATTAGTATCGACTTTGAAGTGTCCGCCAGTTTCACGCATACAGTTATCGATAGATCTGCTTCTGTTAGCACAGGATCTCTTAGCTGTGAACCCGATTGACCAGTGGTTGAAGGACAGGGCCTGAACTGACAGATCACTTCATGTCTTTCAAACTCTTCTAATGGCATTCGTGCAGAACAGCCGTCGGTGTGATTACGACATTTCACATCCAATCTTGAGATTAGGTTTCGTATACTTCTTGGCGCAGGTCTTAAGTCTGAAGCTGTGTATGGGTTTCTGTCTATAGGACAGTAGTTTGTGGCCGGAGTGGATTGGAAGTAAGTAGTAATACAAGTGCGACAGAACATGTGCTCACAGGGCAACTGTTGCGGGTCTCTGAGGACACACAGACATATGGAACACTTGAACTCCTCTCCAATCTGTTCCACAAACATATCATTTTCATAGAGTGAACCGTAAACTTGTTGTTCAAGACTTTCTGTATTAGACATCGTTTATCCAGTCTTTTAAATAAAAATCATCTCTTAATTAAATAATTTCAAAATTAAGACTATATGAAAGTCTAGTTGAATGAGATGCAGGAAGAAGTGCTCATGATAAATTTTACATGTATGGAATTAAATGCCTTTTTACTGTTAATAATTGATTAATATTGATAATTAATATTTATATTGATGATTAAAAATTTATTTTCTTAATTAACTTGTTAAATTAAGCACAACAGTGATAAATAGTTGATTGTTAGAAGCATTATAATTTATAAAAGTCTTACGA
>JAQFXN010001266.1:0-15984 GCA_034693365.1 Liacarus xylariae
TACTTTTATGGCAATGAATGAAGTCAATGAATTAAATATCAAAAATGAGCGCGAAATTTGAGTTCTGATCAACACTGGTTATGTAAAATGATAATCTTAATAGTAATTCGAGGATATTTCGGAATCGTCAGAATTTAATTAAGAATGTAGTGATTTAACATAATGTCCAATTAATTCTGTAATAATTTAACAGAATTTGACAGAATTTAGGCAAATTGCAATGAATTCTGTAAGAATTTAACCGAATTTGACGAAATTTAGCAAAAATTTGACAAACATTTGCACGAATTTTACAAAATTCTGTTATTTTTTCAGAATTTTGCAAGAATTTCATAGAATATTTTCTAAAAACGGCGCTTTCGGCACCATTTTTTAAAAATTTCTATAGGGGAGAGTGTTTATCACCAGCGGTTTAGTGATTATCGGCTAAAATCACAGGGGGGGGGGAGTATTCCAGGCTTGACCTACCTTTCACAATCCCTGCTAATACTGTAGAGACTCTCTATGAACAAAGTACTACAAACGATCGATCAAATAAATTATTTTTATTAATTATAAAATTCATATTTATTTAAATGTTCATTTATGGGTTTTAGAGTAATGAATATACAGAATTTTAATTGGGGAAACGAGTGTTTCTCGTTAATGTTTCCCTTTATGTTATTTTATCTGACAGATCTGTGACCGACAGCCAGATATTAATATTATTCTGAATCAGAATAAACTGATTCATTCATAGAAACATTTTATAAAAAATTTATTCTTTCAAATTATTTTATATTGAACTTAAGCTTTCGGTCGCAGATTAATCAAATAAAATAACATAAAGCGAAACACTAACAAAAAACTCTCATTTCCCGAATTAAAATCCTTCATAGTTATGAAGTTATATTTAATGCATAAAGTGCTCTTACAATTATGAATATAATCCAAGGTATGGGATATCTATTGTATATTATTTTGATAAGAAATTATGCAAGATTCCTTGATTTTTGCTAATTATAAAAATTATTCAGATCTATGAATCAACTTTGTATTGACGTTGATAGTAGAGATTCTGTTTCACAAATTATATCAATGAAGAAATATAGTAATGAATAGATTAGATTACTCATAGATTTTTGCGATTTTATAAATATTGCAAAAAATTATATGAAATAACAAGAATAAGAAACAGCAATCAAATCCAATCACGTCTACAGCACTCTAATTCTCATTGTGTGCCAATTTCTAAAGGTCTTTGTCCGAAATAATAACAATAAATAGTAATGTGCAGAGACCAGGCTCACAAGATTTTGAGCATAGATTCTTAAACTCCAAGTCTATGATTTTCGGGCTTGTTCACATAGACATGTACATGTAAACATGTTGATGCAATAACTAGTAGATGTGGATATTTCTAGTATTAAGTATTATACTAATATCAAGTGTTGTGATCGGACAGAGGATGTCCTTGCATATTTTATTACATCAATTAAAAGGATCATTAGAATAATGAAATAATCAGGATTATTCAAATTCTGTATCAAATTCAATAACTTGTATTGCAGTCTACCTCTCATTGAATTCTCAATTACATTAGGTTTTTGTCCATTTTATGATAATAATCCCAAAACATTCCTCCTACAGAACAAAACCTACAGCACATGAAGAGTTAGGACAACGTTATTATCATTAAATTTATAAGAATATAAAACAACATCTCTCTCTCTCTCTCTCTCTCTCTCTCTCTCTCTCTCTCTCTCCCCATTCACTAACTCATTCACTCAATCACTCGCTTAGAGGAAAACTCATTGAAAGACAATTCATCGTAGGGAAAATTCATCGTGAAACGTTTCATCGTCAATTAAATTTGGTTATATTTTAATAGTTATTAGCTATTTAGTTATTAATAATTTAGTTATTAGCTCCCTATTGCTCGCGTATTATTTTACCCAAACTAAACTAACCTAAAGCAATCTAAAATTATTTAATTCCATTGATTTAGTGTATTTAATAACCAAGTTTATTTGACCATAACTTATCCTTCGATTAATTGTATTACGATAAATTGTTCTTCGATGAATATTTCTACGATGAATTGTCCTGCTATTCAATCACTCATTCATTGATCCATTCATTCATTCATTCATTCATTCATAGCCTATAACAGAATGAGTTGTATGAAAACAGAATGTGTGTAAAACTCGAATGGAATCTATAGCTTATGAGAAACTATTAGAAACTTAGATAGTCGTCATTATTTTGAATGAAGAACCACTTCATTATTTAACAAAAGTAACAAGCAGAATTAATAAAATCAATCAATTAACTTATTTTAAATTTAAAACTAACAAATTAGATAAAATTATCCAGTTTTCTCTTTATTCTTTAATTCTAAATATACTGTATAATCAATTCTTTTCGATTAAAGAATAAAATGTAACTAAACTATAATTTTCCACTAAATTTAATTAGTAATTATTTTATTCGGCTCAGTTATCATAAAGTTGTTGTAGCATTCGAAAAGCTAGGATGCCCAAGATGGATTCCAGCCTGGAATACATTAGACACGATTAGGGGTTACCAATGAACTAAAATTCAGCAGTTGTGTAGAGTACTGATAGGAATCTTAAAATCACAAGGAATCACAAAGGGGTATAGAGGAGGGTATTTCGCAATCGTCTAATTCTTACAGAATTTAATTAGAAATTTAACAGAATTTTACTAATTCCTCAAGGATTTAAAAAAATATGACAGAATTTAAGCAAATTATGATGAAGTGAATTGAACATGAAAGTAGAATTTGACAAAATTTTGTTACTTTTTGAAGAATTTAGACAGAATTTTACATATTCTTCAAAAACTGCGCCATTTTCTCCAAATTTTCAGGAAGGAGCTTCGTTTTTTCTTCATCACAGGGGGGGGGGAGGGCATTTTGGTCATTTTTCGGAGACAGGTAGTACTTTGGCTATACCTCCCTCCCCCCTTATTGATTCCAAAATTCTAACAAAGAAAATATAACTATAATATTGAATTATTTCAAAATGCTGAGTAGTATCTAATCTAGCTAATTATAAGAACTAATGCTTTTCTTATTATTTTTAATTTGTAAATAACATTTCAGATATTAAATTCCAGAATATCTAACAATTTAATATATTGTAATTAATTTGAAGTAATCTTTTTATTTATATTCTCTGACAAAAACTTTTGGTTTAATTCAAAATCGATCAAAAATTATCAACGAATGAAAATTAACTCTCATTTTTCATTCGAAAAACACGTTATTTAATATTCTTCAAGTTTTTTATCCTAGTTTATTTCTGGCAAAAATTAAACTCCATGCTATTTCTAATTATATAGGATTAGATTTAGTCAAATTACATGTAATTGGCAATATTAAATATCTGACTTTTACGAAACTTTAGGAGACAATCGGCATATTCTTTGAGCACAAGAGCTCTTCTATTCATTATAATCTCAAAAATCAACTTAAATTTGAAGAATTACTTCTATAACATCTAATCAGTAATCCTATAAATTGGTATTCAACAGGTTTATTGAATAACAAGTGTCAACTCGATTGGGAGCCTATTTTCATCCAGTAATCTATTTTTGGGTACATTTATGTAATCGAGTAATAATATTCTGTTTAATTAGTGCCGTAAGAATCGGAATATAAATACAACTTTTTTAATAATAGAACATAACGTAATGATTACATAACACTTTGATTAAAACTTAAAGGTAAATGTTTTATTCAAACCACACAATATTATCATAATAAGAGCGCCAGTGCACGGAGTAGTGTGTGTGTGTGTGTGTGTGTGGTAGGTAGTTATTTCGTTACACCATGATGCATTTTAGAGTTTGTTTCCTGCGTCAACGAAAAATCAAAACTAGCAATCTTATTAACATTTCTAATACTAATAAGCATGTGACAAATTTTTGTGTTGAATAGGTTAGGACACCCGGAATATTTAGTGAAAAGGGCGGAGTCAGCATTTGAACGACAGGCATTTATCCCAAGGTGTTTAGCGTATAAATGCCTAGTGGTCTGCATATATGCCGGCGAGAAAAACGTGTAGGCGATTGAGTACTATTAGCATTGGGTTTGTGTAGACGTAATTGTTGTTCTGCCAACTCATAGAACCGAAGCACACATTAGAGTGTGTGTTCACATCAGTCATTGCATTCATTGCACATTAACTCACATGTTTTGATTCACTTTTTAATAGCCCTTCCCTTCAATTATATAATAAACAGATATTTATTTACAATCAATTTCTTGTAAAATCAACTCTAAAAAGGACTAAAAAATTATTAATTAATTAAACGAAAAACAAAATTATTTTTTTTTGTTAATTAATAAAACAGAAGAAACAGAAAAATAAAAAAACTAATAATTGAAAAAACAGTTTCTCTTTTTGTTTATTATTTGTGCAAAAAATTTAAATCCAATGCTATCTTCAGATCAAATAAATTATATTTATTTATTGTAATCAATAAAAAATATATACAAAACAAAACAATAAACAAATCAAAAGTGTATTAAAAAAAACTATAATAAAGAGTAAAAAAATTCAATATTTTTTGTGTATATTTTAAATCAAAAAAATAATTACAAAATATATTTAATATATTTTAATAATAAAGTAATAAATACATTGAAATATAGTTTTTTGTTTTGATATTTAATTAAATTATTTGAAGAGAAGTAATAATTATTTAATAATATATAAATCAATTGTAATAAAAGTAATTTTTTTGTTTCTCTTGTTTTCAATTGTTGTCATCTGTTCTCACGTTTTGTTTTTTTCTCTCTTACTATTGGTCTTCAGTTTTTCATCTTTTGGTTCAATACTATTGTCGCCTATAGTCTTGTGGTAATGAATAAGATATATATCGGAAACCTTCCGTCGGATTGTTGTGAATCTGATTTACAAAAGATTTTAACCGAATGTGATTGCAATCCCATCTCTATTACCGTTAAGAAAGGGTTCGCTTTCCTTGAGCTCAACGACTCGTCCGATACTAATAGAGCTATCAATCAATTGAATGGTTTGTATATAAAAGTTATTTTGTTTCCCCCGAAAACAAAAGTTCAAAACATTTGTTTGTTTTTGTTTTGCATTAATATCTCTTAAAAAACTATTAAAACTTTTTTCCCAACATTTTTCTAGTTTTTCTATTTAGTTATTAATTAATTCAAAATCCTTTTCCCCCCAATCCGTCCGCAAACGCACAGATAAGTTAAAGAGTTTAAGAGAAATAGTTTTGTTAAGAGAGAGAAGAAGAAGAAAATTCTGTACACTTTTTTACAGTCAAATAGTTTGTGAATCAGAAGTAAAAATAGTTATTTTTGGAGTTTGTTTTTTCACTCTTTCGACTTGTTTTGCCCAAACATTGCAAACAAGTTTTTATATGTTTTTTCTTCTTCACTCATCTCTCTATTCAGATTCAATTCAACACTTTATTTGATTTTGTTTTTTGTTATTAAATACTTTGAATTTTTAAAATGTTTTCACATATTTTTTTCTTCTCTTTTTCTTTACTTATTATCATATTTTTCTTATTCATTAAGTATTTTATTTGTTTTTCTTCCCTCTTCTCGTCCTCTAATCAATTGATTTTTATCGGCTTTTCCACCGACTCTGTCCTCCCTCTCCCCTCTATATCTCTCCTCTATCCCTCTCACCCCTCATATTAGATATATATTTGTGAAAATGCATTTGAGAGAAAAAGTCAGACATATTTTTGCGTACAATTTATTTTTGTGGTACAGAATATGCAAAAGATTTGTTGAATGTTTATATTTTTTTCAGCTTTAAATCATTGACACAAAAAAAAGTTATAAAATTTTTTGTTGGGTTTTCTGTTTTGTATACAACACATTGGAAGGGGGGAAGAGAACAAACACACATTTTTATTTGTTAGTTTCAAATCCAAGAGAGAGAGAGAGAAAAAACATTACTATCTTGTTGATTTTTTTTATAAATATAAAGTTAGTGTGTATTTGTCTATTAAGAGGAAATTTGTCTGTTTGTGTCTGTCCTCTCATTGATTGCGAGTTTGTTTTTCTCTAATTTCATTGATTTGAAGTTTTTTTTTATATCTATTTTAATTAATTTTTTATTTGAAAATATTTATTAAAAATTCAACTATTAATTCAGTTTTGACTGCCATTTGTGTTAATAAATATTACTTTACTTCTCACTGAATGCAAGAGACATGAGTTTAAAAGCCGGTCTACAATTAGAAATATGCAGTAATTTATATTTGAAAATATAAGTCGATGTTTGCAATCAATTTAATTAAGAAATTCTCGCAAAATGTAATTAAATATAGTTTTAAAATTGAAAACTTTATTTTTTCTCTCTCTTTATATTTCTGTTTTTTTTTCTTTTAAACTTTAAAATTAAATATTTTTAAAGACAAAATGGACTTTAATTAGAAATAAGTTTTTAATTATTAAATTAATTAATATCTTATTTATTTATTTTATTGATTAATGTTTTCAGTAAATAGCAATTTAATACAGTTAAACCTGCTTATAGTGGGAAAATACCGCTTATTGTAAACACTTTTTTTATGTATACATAGAGTTAACTGTATTTAGTAAATAACACACCGTTTGCTGTTTAACCGGCTATTAGTTGACTATAAGCGGGTGTTTTAGGTCTAAGTCAATCGATGATTAATTAAATTAATTATGAATTTTATTTATGATATTAAACCAATTATTTTGTTCTTAATTTAGGCTTCAATTTGATGGGATCTACTCTATGTGTTGAGCCATCAGTGCCTCAAAACAAAAAGTGAGTTTTAATTAATTTGTTTTCCATTAGTCTTATTGTTGAATATTAGTGGACATAATAATTGTGCGCTTAGTGTATGAATCAATTGAAACGATAAGGTCTGAGAGATCTAAACAGGAATTTGTTAGTGTCTTGGATGGGCTGGGATGGGATGCCGGGGCGACTGACAAATATTTGAGCCTTCCTTTTAGGTCATTAATAGTTTTTCCTTCTCTTTAATGCATAAGTAGTTTATTAAGGCATCGGTAGAGAAGTGGTTCAGTAATGTTAAGACCAATAATGTCTATACTGTTTATGTGTATTATTGGTTGTAGTGAATGGTGTTTTGTGATAGTGTTTGGTAAGTAAAGGGCAATAAACTATAATGTGATGGTTGTGTTGGCACACATTACTAAACTTCTTGTGCGCTCTCTCGTCCCTCTCCCGCTCTCCTCTCTCTCTCCCCTACTATCTCTCCTCTCCCTCCCTGTGCATGCGATTGACGCAATTCTGACATCACGTTTCCATGAGAACATCCGCCGGGAAAGACTCAGTGCCCGAACTACCAGTGCGAACACACACTGAACCAACAGAAGCTGCAGAGAAATAGAGTTATTGCACAGGAATTGGCTGCAGAACGCGCTCTAAATCTGTGCGACTTTAACACAAACACATCCCAAATGCCAAATGTCTTCGTAGTCGAGAGACGCGTTAAACAGCTCTGAATCGGAGCCACAGATCATGTCTTGTGAGGCTTGACTCCGATCACTATTCCATACCTATCGGTGTGCAGTCGTATCCTTATATCTATTCATTCACTTTAGTCTCTGGTGTTGTCCTCTCGACTCTCTCGCAGACCAACACTACTTTATCCACTGTTTAACCACTACTTAAAGATTACGCGAGCTTTTGATTAAAGATATATTTAATTAAAATCTTTACTTAATATTTAAAATTCTAATTAATCTCTACTTCACTGCCATTTATTAGTAGTTTATTAGTTGAATATTATTGAAATAAATATTCTATTGAAAGTTGTGTTTTAAACTATTTGTTGTTTATATATATTTTGATTGTACTTCTTGTGCTCTATTAATCAATTGTGCAATTTGTTTGGGCCAAAGCAGCAAAAGCCGTGGCAACAAAATTCTCGTTTCACATATCCCTAAGTCTGTTCAATGGGAAGAGGCGAAAAATTTATTAAGTAATTATGGAACTCTTGAAAATCTAGAACACGGTTTGTATTTAACGCTTTATTTTTTATTTTATTTTTTTTTATATTTTTCTCCAATTATTTTTACTTTATTTTTCTTGTATTTTATTCTTGTTTTTCTCTCCTATTATTTCACTGTTTATCGGCTATTATTATGTTTTGCAATAAGTTTTTTCGTTTCATATTATATGTGAACTGTTCTCTTCTGTTCAATCAATGGGAAACCTACAGGAGTTGAGAAAAGCGATACCGAATACAGTACTGTCGCCACATTCGAGACGGAAGAAGAAGCACATCAGTGAGTAGTTTTACTGATACCGATATTAGCGCCACATTTGAAAGATTGTGACCAATTTTTTTTGTCAATTATTCTATTTTTTTAATTTAAATTTTTTTTTTGTGTTCATATTTTCCTGATTTTTGTTGTGATTACTCTTAATCCTAATTGTTGTGTCTGTTGTTGTGTTTCGTATCCGCCAGTGCTTTAACTCAAATCGATGGTCAGACGTTTGAAGGCTCCGAATTGAAAGCAGAATTCGTTATGTCTGACAATAGACACGCCAAAAGTGGACTGAATAGAAACCACAGAAATTCCTCATTTCGTTCATCAAATATCTCAGGGAATGTCTCATCACCTCTCAGACCAACTGATTTTCCACTCAGGTATGGCCCATTGCTTTTACAACACTTTTTGCGCGTTTTATATTTTTGTGTGTTTTTCTTCTGATTAAAGATTTTTGAGACAAAATTCTTTATAATTATAAAATCGATTTTTTAAAGCATTTTTTTTAAAGAAATGCCGATCTTTTTATTGATTCCTTTCATTAGTGTTTTAATATATAGTCAAAACTCTCATAAATCGGAACATAGGATGGGGTTTGACATTAATGTTCTCCTCCATTGAGATATTTTGATTTGTATAACTCGTTTTGTTTGCCTTTGATTTCATTGTCCACTTTAGAGAATTCACTTAAAAATATCGTAATTTTAATCAAAACCCGTCATAGAATTTGAATCAATTTTTTTTCAATTTCATTATTTTTCATATAAAAACTTATTGAGAGATACGAACGGATTTGGAGCTAATATTAAGTTATTATTTAAATCCAATATTAATGCAAATAAATAGTGATTTATAGACATTATAGGGATTAACAAAGACTTTTTATCCTCTTTAATGATTGAATAATTGAAATCCAATTAATTCAACACTACATTAAATACAAACTACTTTTCCTGATTTCTTATTTTTTCAAACCCTTTCCTTTTGCTTAGTGTGTATCCTTTAATTCCCATTTTGTCATGAATTTATGCATTTATTCAATTTCTATTTGAAACTCACGAATTCTTAGAAGAATTTTATCAAGTTTGTGCTAGCTTGCACTTAACATGCCAGGTTAATCACTAAATTATCACAGCTAACCACTACAAGTAGTGAAATGCCAGCTGTTTTTCTACGTCTTAGTCCAAACCAAGTGATACATTGAAGCAATGCCTTCGCGACACCAAATGTGAGAAATAGAGATGAATATGAGATTTTGATAATAATTATTCTTAAATTACTTTTTAAACCTTGATTTGCAAAACAAGATTTAAATGAATATTTCAAATGAAATTCTCGACATTCAATATAACTCTTGTCTCATAAATCAATTGCTGAATTTTTTTGCGCAAACATTAATGTAATTTATGTATTGATGTTATGATTCAATTATGCAAAACATTGTTTTTATTATTAATCGATATCTTATTAAATATCAAATCAATTGAATTGGATTCGCAGAATACTAGTGTTGAGCGATATGGTCGGCGCCATTATCGGCCGCTCTGGCGGTACAATCAGACAAATCACTCAACAGACCCGCGCCCGAGTAGATGTGCACCGAAAGGAAAACGCCGGCGCCTTAGAGAAAGTAATAACAATTTATGGCAATCCAGAGAACTGTTCGCACGCCTGTCAGAAGATACTGGAAGTGATGCAAACAGAGGCCAACAACACCAACAGAGGAGAGATTCCATTGAAAATACTGGCGCACAATAACCTCATCGGAAGGATAATCGGGAAAAGTGGCAATACTATCAAGAGAATTATGGAACAGACCGATACCAAGATAACTGTGTCCAGGTATACAATCATTCCTTGACCAATAGGTTCTATTTGTTCAAAGTATAAGTGTCCAATGTTTGCCTGAATTCACTGTCTTTGTCCAACACTTGATTTTGTAATTTATTAGTATTTCATTCCTAACTATTTTTCCATTAAATTTCAATTCTTTTCTTAAATTACAGTTTGATTCCTAAGTTTGATTCACAACAATAATATTATATTTACCGATACCAAAGTCAAGGGTTTTTTTTGAAGTGCGAACTATTAAATTCAAAATATCTGATGCTTTTGTAGGGCTAATCCATATTTATATTTGTAGAACTCTGTCAAAGACGAGGCCAATGATATACTCTATTACAGGGTCTCATAATGTGATCATTGCCGCACACGAATGATTGGTATATCATTCCATTCTATGCAAACTTAATTAAAATATATACAGTATATCATTGCGCCAATTGGTCACTTGGATTAGCCCTACATGAGGATTGTATACTGAGATTATGATAATTTACACCCAAACCCCTCTCAACCTCCGCAGTGATAAAACTTATTTTGTTGTCTCGAAACAAATGCAGGAAAAGCTATGGTTTAAAATTGAAAGAATAAGAATAAATTAATATTTCAATTGAAAACTGCATTGAGTCTAGTCTTCCCAACAGTTATTCATTTGTTTTTTTAGTAATTCAGACATAAATCAAATGAAATTAATTTTAATTTTCTCCGATTACTAGAAAACTATTAATTTTTCAAATTTTGTGTTAATTCTATGATTTAAACACTTTATTGACTAATCTATTGGTTTCTTTCAACCCCTTCATCCCTATCCCAAACAGTAGTATTCATGACGTGAATAGTTTCAATTTGGAGCGAATCATAACAATTAAGGGTTCGCTCGAAAACATTTCGAAAGCGGAGACAATGATTAGCCAAAGATTACGCCAGAGCTATGAATCTGATTTGGCAGCCATAGCACCCCAGGCAGTCATGTTTCCGGGTTTGCATCCCATGGCTATGATGTCGACGTTAGGAACTCCCAACTACTCAATGCCTGGTCCGTCAACTGGTGGTCGGGGCGGCGCCGGTGCCCCTCAGACTCACCCGTTCGGCATCTATAATACGCCCGCATATAGTGTGCCTCAACTAATGTATGCGTCCAGTGGTGGCACTGCCTCTGGGCTCCAGCCATCGACCTCTGCTCTCACTGCCGGCTTCCAAGCGGTTCAGGGCTTAGACCAAACAAAAGAGACAGTCTTTCTATATATACCTAACTCTGCTGTCGGCGCCATAATAGGCACCGGAGGGACGACTATCCGCGATATGATTAGCTCTTCTGGTGCTACCATTAAGGTATGGCTTCTTTGTTGCAATGATTCTGATGAATAAGTGCTATATCGTATAACTAATTGTTTGCTCTCTTCCCTTCCACTCCATTGACAGGTGGCTCAGCCCACCAAAGAGGAGGCGACTCAAGCGGACAGACATCAGGAGCGCAAAGTAACAATTGTTGGCAATCCTGAGGGCCAATGGAAGGCACAGTTCATGATATACCGCAAAGTCAGTTACGAAGGCTTTTCAGGACAGGCCGGACCTCAAGACGCGACCCTCAGAGTGGAGATACTGATCCCCTCTTCACAAGTGGGCCGTATTATCGGCAAAGGAGGGACTGTTGTGCGCGAAATGCAACGCAACACCAGAGCCACAATCAAACTTCCAGACCAGGAGAGGGAGACCACCGGTGGCTCGGAGTCGGAGGAAACGCCGGTTCACATAATCGGCGACTTTCTCAGCACTCAAGCGGCCCAAAGACAGATCAGAGCTCTGGTCACCCGAACAACAGTGCCTTCGATAGGAAAAGCAACCAAATCGAGAGACAGTCGCCAAACGCAGGCCCCGCGGCCACAGTCACCGACACATACCGGTGCCAATCATCAACAACAACCACAGACACCGCCAGCAGACAAACCAAACCAACAACAATCACAACCACAACAACCCTCAGAACCACCTGAGTCTCAATCACCACAACAGTAAGACTTATAAAGAATAGATATCTATAGAGAAATAAAATATATTATTATTAAAACAAACAAATTATTGCTCAAAATAAGTACCATATGTTCCCGATTATAAGCCGCACTTGATTTTTATCGTTTACTATTTCGAATTAAATAATATAATATTGGGGAGCGGTTTATATAAAGGGTAAAATTGATTTAATGTAGGAATTTAAGTAATTGATGCAAAAGTAAAGTTTATGTTTTATATCAATCTTTGATTACAACAAACCATTTGTTTTTCCTTTGTTTGTTATATAAGAAATAGTTCGTCAAACGAGAAATTTAAAATTATTCGACTAAATATTTAGAAAATTATTTTGATTTTTACATTTGTTTTATTCGGTTGACTTTGTGTTGACTATGTTTTAGAAGCTTTGATAATTTTCCTTTTTTTTGTTTGTTTTTGACCGACAAAACATATTTTGTCATTAATTTATAAGCCATAGTACTTATTCTGTTAAAATCCCACACTTTATATAAGCCGCGCGGGCGGAATATAATCGGGAGAATAGGGTATTTAAAATTTTAAGGTATATAAAAAAAACCATAAAAACATAAAAAAAATTTAAACAAAGTTTTTACTTGTAATTCGAGAGAAAAAAAATATACACTGAAAAAAAAGTTTTACAAAAAACAAGAAAAACACAAAAATCAATTTTAATTAATAAGCGATTGGAATGTGTGCGGCGCCGGACAGTTGTTATATCTATGAATAAAATTTAAAAATAAAAATTAAATTTAATGATAAATATACTGTTGATGTATATATGAAAAAGCAATATATATTTTTGTTTCTCTGCATAATAATGACGGCCATTAAGAATATGATATATTGAGAAAACTAAAAGATTAAACAATTAAATCCATTGTCTTATATATTGAATTCTTCTCTTTCTTTCTCTCTTTTTTTAAAATTTGTTTTATATCCAACACTTAAGACTACAGTCGCGATCATTTTTAGGAAAACTGTCAGTTTTTTTAATTGTGTAAAACATCCCCTTTTTTAAAACAATATAACATTCAATGATTATATCGGAATATATATATAAAACAATTATTTAAAGAAGTGGTTGTAATGCAGTTCCAAGTGTTGGCTAAACAAAACAAAACTTTTTTTTAGTTGTTTTTTCTCTTAATTTTTTGTTGTTTTTAAATGAAAATATTTGATAAACAAATTGTCTCTTAAAAAGCCGGTTCAAAATGATATCTCCAATTCAATACACACAACAAACTGTAAACGAAATAACTATATAAACAAACTGTAAAAAAACACACGAATTATAACTAATCTGTTTTTTGCTTTTTATTTTATTGATTACTATTATTATAATCTTTTGCTTCGTTTCAAAATATTTTTTCTTTTCTTTTTTTGAGATTCACTACCTCTTGAAGAAAAAGAAAACAAAAAAATCTAATCTTATTCTCTGTATTTAAATGTTTATGCAGTTTATAGTAATTATAGAAATGTAAGCGAAAAATAATACAAAAAAATTAATATTAATTATTACATATATTAACAGTTAATTTGAAATGATTTTCCCATTTTCTATGATTGCGGTTAACACTAAATAATACAAAAGACAAGAAAAAAAGCATTGAATTATTTATAATTTGATTTATATATTATATATATATTTAAGGAAATTAAAAGATAAACTCTATTTAAAAGACAAAACAAAAAATGATTAATCAATTGATTTGATTTTTTTTTTAAAATTTCAATTACAAAACAAAATGAAAAAAATCAATTAAAAAGAAATATCTGAACGACAAATATACACAAATACAGCAGCACTGGGTATATATTTAAAAAACACTTATTAAATAAAAGTTATTTAATAAAAAAAAACTAAACTTAATTATTATTAATTATGATTATTATTATTATTAACTAATTATGAAAAACACTGTGGAATTCGCATTGAAATTATAGACTAATTATTATATTATTCTGTATTTATATAACTATTATATATTCAGAACCGTTCTCTGAATATTCGCGTTTTTACAAAATACAAAAAAAAAATAACTAAAACTAAAAGGTTTTTATTTTAATTGTGTGTTTGCGCTTATGATTATTAATTCAATTATTATTATTATTATTAGTAGAAAATTATGTTCTCTTTTTAATTTTCACCAAAAAAAAAAACAAAACAAACACTTCTCTTAATCTTCTGTCTTATTCTCTTCTCTATCGGAATCAGAATATATTTAATGAACAAAACAAAACAAAAAACAATAAATCAATTATTAAAAAAAACAAATTTTTTTGAAAAAAATTACAAAAACAAAATCGATTGTAAACCTTGGCTGCTGACCATTTGCTCATTAAATAAAAATATTTTTTAAAAATTTTGTGTTTATTTTTTTTCTTTATTTTTGATTTTACATAAAGTAGAGAGAATAAAACTTAATTCGAAAGTAGACCATGGTTCTTTAGACTTGATCCTATCACTATAATTGGCAATACTCTCGCTACAAAATGTTTCTATTTTTTTTAGAAATTTAACATTTTCCTTAAAGAATATTCTGTGGAAATAGCATTTTCATAACTGTCCGCCATTCCATTCTAGCCTCTGCGCTCACATCTTTAGCCTAAAATGCCCTTTGCCTTTGCCTTGGATATCTTTACCCTATGAACAAGAGCCGTGAATTTCGGCGTTATCATCGAGAATATTCTTTTAAAATGGAAATATGGTTCCATGTGAAATTATGTGCCATTTTATAGCCTCTTTCTGATGAGTTTGGTCAAAATCGAAAATTCGAGATTCAACAATCCTATTTCAATTACATTATCGAGGATAACGCCCAAATTCACGGCTGTTGCTTATAAGTAATTACAGTTTATTAGAAGAACAACTTTAGTTGTATTAGAAATGTTACGAAAGGCTAGAATTTTGGTTAACTTTATTGCATAAGAAATGGAATTATATTTTTCTTCATTTTCACTCCATCTTTGATTAAACAGACTATAATTGGATGAAATAAATTATTTGATTGCGGTTTAGGTTATTGATTACTATATTAAAGACAAGTCAATTTTCAAAAAAAACAAATTGAATGAAAACTATTTCATAACTGTTTGTTGCCTTAATTGCGAGCATTTAATTGAAAATATTCTCTAAATATTTTGATTTAATTTTGATTTAAGCCATAAATCTTTATTTTCATTTTATGATTCAATAAATTTCCGGATTATTAAACTATATAAATATCATTATCTGGATATTAATCACTTGAGTTGGGGTTTAGGACAGAGTTATTGAACTCATTTAACAATATAATTAGTTATATGATTAATAGGAATTTCTCTCATTCATTGGTAATCGTATTATAAATGAAGTAATGATTTATATTTAGTTTTAGTTATGAATTACCCAACGGTTGAGATATAGGATTATTTTTTATAAGTTATTTCTATTTTTATTGCAATAATAACACTCAAAGTAATCCAAATAAAAGTTGGAATACTATATGTATAGACTGAATAAAAGTGGCTGGTTTAATTCAGTTGATTTGGTTTCAATTTAGTTGGATATACTTCGATGTAATGAAATAAATTTTATACATTATTATGTCATTTTAAATTCATTTATTTTGGTGTCCGAAGTATACACTCGGACTGTACAGTATATAGTTTTCATATCAGCAACTTTTATTCAGTCTATAACTATCATATATGGCAGCGACGCTCATTTGGTGATGCGCGCATCACCAAAATATATAAATAGAGTAATAATTTATAAGTTTTAAAAAAAGATAAGTAGAACGTGCAGTGATTCACAAATTATTGTACTCTTTATAAGTAAAGGAGAAGTTTAAAAA
>JAQFXN010001267.1:0-15977 GCA_034693365.1 Liacarus xylariae
GAGAGAGAGAGAGAGAGAGAGAGAGAGAGAGAGAGAGAGAGAGAGAGAGAATGTATAGCATGCTTAAAGCTAATTGTATTATTTATGGCATAGCATTTTTATAGCACCTTATGATCCCAATGTGCCTAACACTAACAGAACTATTATCACCTTTTTCTCCTACCCTATTATAAAACAAAGTGGAAAAAAAGAAAGTGTCTTCAGTAAACTTTAAGTGAAGAAAAGTTTATTTCAGTTAAACAATACTGTGTTTGAGTAGAGAAACTATACTTTACTACTGAATTAGTGGCGAAGAAGTAGTAGTGAAAGCGCATAATTATTTTTTATGTGTTTTATTATACGCTATTTTCAATTTTTTACGACTGTTTGTCTATTTATAAAATGACTTTATTTTCAATATTGACTTTAATTTTTATTTTATTTATTTCGAGATTTAATTTAGCAAACAATGCAAAAAATATATGAAATATAAGTTTTCCTTTTTTTCTGTAAATATACTTAACAAACATGTTATACAAGTTTTTTCATATATTTTGTGCCTTATTTTTCTCTCTACGCCTGTTTTCCTAATATAATATTTGACTTAAGTATACAATCATTTTTGTGTGCATTTCTATTGAAGTTTACATTTCTTTCCGGATTATTCTTAACTATTCTTAAGGTTTAGTTTTTCCTTTCTCTGTCGAAGAATTATAGACATTATTATTATTCTTATTATTATTTGACTAATAATTTCATACATTTTTAGAGATATTTTTATTCGTTGTATTCAAGTATTATTAGATAATATAATAAAAACTGTGTCCCCTATTCTTCCTGAGCTAGTGATGAGTACTTGAGTTATGCCTACCATTTAGTTTTGAGTGAATGAATGGTGCGATGAAATAAATAATGATATGGTGTGTGCGGAGTCCTAACCCAACATTAATGCACGGGTAGTATTGTATAGACCTATTCTCCGGTACAGTTAGCCCCAGAAGATAATTAGTATATTTTTACAAACTTATATACACTTATAGTTTGTATTTGTGAATACTTTACAAATTTATTGGGAAAATGTATTACTGCCTATTGAAATGTGTTTAACAGAACAAGACTTTTGAACTCAATTTCTCTCTCTTAAGCTAAAACCAAATTACACTAACAATACATTCTCACTGCATATGTCTGTTACAGTGGAACTGTATGCTCTATCCTATGCTCTTAAAACAACATTCAATTATAGTCTACTAATAATAATACTACTGTATTGCACACTAACTATAGTATAATGGTCTTTTCCTCTAAAAAATGCTGCAATTATTATAATAGTCTTTATAATAAAAATTTATTGATGAGAGGAGAGGAGAGAATAAAAGACTTAATAAAAGGACATAATATATAAAACTGAGGACTTTTTTTTATTATAAACTAATCTACAAATTCTGTTACACTTAAAGTCGAGAAAAGAGTGAAAACTATTTAGTTTATCAACAAATCTAAATGAATTCGTTGATTCTCTCGTTTAAAAATGGATTCTTCTCTCATATAAAAGATTAATATCAATTAAACTAAAGATTTTATATGTATTTAAAAGAGTACTTCAGAATAGTTTTCTTGTCGTTAAAACTTGAGTTTAATTTTAATGGTTCGAGATTTTTATTATGTTATATAATAGCGATGAGAAAAAAATATAAATTAAAAGGCGATTAAAATTATCAAAAACTTTATATTTTCTGATTTTGTTTGTATGGTTTGGCGTCAGTACTGGAAACCACTTTCGGCATAAGAAATGAATGTAAAGAAAACTTTATCTAAAATGTTGAGATTTTTTTGCTTTAGACAAACTCTTAAGAATTTAAGATTTTGTGCTCTTTTTATGTGCTAAACCTAACTATTAAGCGCCAAAACTGGAGTGGTATTCATGGTCTTATATGCCCTGCAATAGCGAATAGAACTTAAGAATGGCACAGATATATCATTAGAGAATCAAAATAGTTGTTCCTATTCTTTGGACCCAAATTTTCTAAACAATATATGAAATTGTTTTAGCTTTTTTCATATGAAAAATATTTTGCAACAATAAGTATGAGAATTATACTTCAAACACATCCACATCCCATCTAATCCCTTACCATAAATGGTAAACTATGTTAGAAATGTTAGTAATTTTTTTTATACAAATCCCAAATAAGAAAAATAAGCTTTAAGAAACTGTTTTGAGCCTGATTAAGTATTTCTTTGGCCATATACTCTAGTGATCTACCGATCAATTGCGGTGAACATAAAGAATTTAATACTTATTCAATACACGAAAACTGTAAGCGCAGTGATTGCATAATAAAAGAAATATATTAAATAATTGTACCGTAGCTAAAAATCAATCTTTTATTATAATTAACACAATTATAGCTTAAATTTTAGAGAAAATAAATTAATTCTAAACACATTACGGATCAAGATTTGACCTAAACATACAACGGCTAAAATTTGACTTATAAATCAATACAATCAAGTTTCCACTATAGTTCGCACAATTCTTATTAACAGAAAAGTTTAGAAAAAATTATAAATTAATAGTTGAGAAATGTTTGCATAACTACTATTGAAAATCAATGTTTTTAAAAATATTTTATTTGAGATTCTGACAAATGCAATGAATACAAACCTTATAATTAGATGTATTCATCGCTAATATATAATTAAAAACAATTTATTCTTGTCTTTTAATAAAGTGACCGAAAATCTCGTGTGAAAATAAAATCTAATACAAAACCAAAAAAAGCATTTAAAAAATGTTTTCCAAAGAAATCATTGACTTTTATTTTTGCGCGAAATAGTTTTTGTCAGACAATAAATTTAAAGACAATTTTCTTTTGAAACTAATTGTCACTAAAGAGCTTAAGAACATATTATAGAGTAATAAAGAAACGTCTCGTTTCCTATTAATTGCGTTCACAAAATGATTTTTGTTGAGCTTTTTCTATATAAGAGATGATGAGAGAGAAGGGGAGAGGGAGAGAGAGAGAGAGAGAGAGAGTGAGAGAGAGACCATTATTGGCTTCTTTAGAAAGAATAAAAATAAGAAGTGCTTTAGTAGAGTAGAGAGAGACCAGACATTTGCATCATTTGTGGACCCAATCATACAAAACGAGGGAATAGTTAAGTCAAATGCATTGCAACTGAAATAACATCATTATTCATGTGAAGCGCAATTCAAGTCATGACATGACTCTAGACATTTAACAAGAACCAGAAGGTCTATTCTAGTCATAGGCTGTTTAGTGTGCACTAGAAATTTTGTGCACCGATTCTCCACTCTCTAGTGTGGACTTAAAAAGATTTGTGACTTTTCTCTCTCGCAATGTTTGTTGAGCTTAGCGTTAACGATAAGCCACGGCATTGCCCGGAATAGCTATCGGTTATGCATGTTTCTAGTAATATGCCCTGTGCTCTGTCTCGTTTCAAACCACAATATATTCCATACACTATACTAAAACACACACTCCGGTGTCATATATATTCAATGGCCTCTCTCTTTCCATAGTTGCTCTAAATAGTAGTGCAAATGAATAGTAAAGACAAACTTTTCGCTTAACACTAAAAGATTTAACATTCAGTTCTATTTTTTCAGTGCTCTCTCTCTCTCTCTCTCTCTCTCTCTCTCTCTCTCTCTCTCTCTCTCTCTCTCTCTCTCTCTTCTCTTTGACGACTGTCAGTGTCTCTCTCTTAAAAGAGAGGCACAGAAGAAGCCAAAAGCCATTTGGCTATAAATATTCAGTGTTTGACTTTCCAACTGCTGATTCACGTTATGCTTCATTTGCCTAAACGCGAGTCTTACAAAACCAAATACGTCCTTAACATTAGGACTAGTAGTGAGAGGAGGAAAAGCGATAGAGAGTACGAGGGAGAATAGTGGTGTTCAGTAGTAAACACACAGGCATTTAAGTATTAGAGTATATATGCAATAAGAAAACGAGGCTTTTTTGGGAGCTGTGAAGACATTATAACATTTTGTATATATGGCACACATCGAGAGTGAGGGCACACATACATTGATGATTGTGGAACATCTGTGTGTTTAACTTACTGTAGGAAAAATTTTTGGCTTACAATATATGTTTGAATATAATCTCACAAATCTGTCCACAATTTTGCACACATTCTCTCCTCTACTCTCTCGCTATGAATATTCCTGTATTGAACGCACTATTTATGTCTTGACTATTAAGTATTGCATTTCGTATGTAAATCTCAAATATTGAGAACAATAGGCTCTAATATATTCAGGTATATTCAGGTTGAACTCAATCCTCCCTATCCTTCTAGTGTTAGTTGAATTTGTCAAAGTATTTGAAAATCGGTGTTTGAAATTTGAATTTTAAAATCAAGAGAAAACTTTTGAATATAATTCTGAGAACTTTTCGCTCAAAAACACTCCACTTCTCACAGAATATATTTGAGAGGAAAAAAAGTACTTTAATATTGTAATAATTTTTTGCGGAATATTTGCTTAAAGTTTAGGATTCATTTGAAAGAATATTATTACACAAAACAATTTATAATAATATAAATGAATTTTTATTTTACACAATAATTAATACAAATATTATTGAAGACAATAATAATAATAATAAAAATGATGCGAAAAATCAAACATAATTTTTATATTTAAAAAAACATATTTATTGTTAACTAATTTGTAAATTTGTTGTCTAAACGTATGAAATGAAGTGTTTGTTTAATTACAAATGAATTTGTTTTTTCTTTCGTTTATACAGAGAATTGAAATGATTTTTTCAATTATAACAATATATAATATAAATAATAAGAATTTCTGAAAATCAAAAGTAAAAATTAAATTTCAGAAAAATTTGTAGTAAAAGAACACAATTTGTAGTTTTCGAAGAGGAACACAAACTTTTCTTTTCGTATAAATAATTAAAAATAAAAATTATATAAAAAAAATTCTTTAAGTTTTCAATGATTTGCTTTTGCGATGAATTACTTGAAAAACAAGGAGTAATTGAAATGTGTTTTGAATTTTTAACATGATTTGAACAGAACTATGATTTGAACAGAATTTATAATTTTTTTAGTTATAAATATTGACTTAAAAAATCTGTTATTTCTTAAAAATATGTATTTAATGTTCGCATTCCTTATAACACACTTAACATAAAAAAAATTCTTAAGTATTATAAGAAATACAAAAAAAAAGACTAAAAAGCATTCAAAACAGAAGAAGAAAAATAAGAAATTTTAAAAATGAAAAGAAAACGTGAAAAAAAAGAATTTTTTTTTTATTTTCTTAAACACAAAGTATTTAAGTGTTTCTGAGATCTCACTAAATGATTATATTATATAAACACAAGAAGTCCTAATAACTGGTGTAATGATGTGTTAAAATTCATGGCTTTTTTCAAATGTATATTTCAAAACATATACACAAATAAAAAGGTAGTTATGGTTAACAAACATTACTAAATGAGAGGAACAGGAATAAAGAGAGAGATAGAAAAAAAATATCTCTTTTTAATAATTAGCTGTAATTTGAAAAACACATTATATATTAGTATCTCGTCGTCTAAAAAAAAGAAAAATTATCTCTAAATACATATTTACAGCAAAAAAAATAATTAAAACAGATTTGAAGAGACAGTTGTGAGAAGTAATATAAGAATTTCTAAACAACTCATTACATAATATAAATGCATAACCAATAGACCAAAAAAAAGATTGTTTTTTCCCTAAGTTTTTGGCTGTTTTTTCGTTGGAGAAGAGCGTCATTTGTTATAATACATCAATAATAATAAAAATTATTCTAATAGAGAGAAAAGAAAATATTTATATTTATAATCAAAAAACAAATGCAATAATTTAGAGCTTCAATGAATACAATGAAAACTAAATTAGCTAACTATACACACAATACAAGTGATTACACTTTAGAGAAGTGGGAGAATAGCGAAGAAAAATAGTTTACAAAATATTAATAACAGTTTTATTATTATATAATAACTTAAGAAAATTTCTTAAAAAACATAATAGACTACTACTACTACTGGTGCTGCAGCACAAGACTAAGAATCTCCCCGTACCCAATCTCACACATCAGGGGGTTTAGTAGGAGAGGGCAAATAATTTTGTTTCTTCACATCTTTTCAACAGTTATTTCGCTATTTTTTTCATTAGTTTTAAAGTGAAGTTTTAGTTTAGTTTACTTATGCTTTAACTTAAGTGTCTATTCCTCTCAATTTTTTTTATATATGATTTCTCTCTTTAACAAACAGACACATAGATTGAGTGTAGAGAGAGGAGGGGAGTGGGGGTTGAAGTGAAGCAGGCAGTAGACAGTCCTATACGGCAGTCTCATTGCCACTCTTGACCCCTCTGGGCCTCTTACTTCTGTCCTGAGCGATGAGTTGCTGTTTATGTGGACCGTTGGCCGCTTGTAGATAGACAGGCAGTGGTTGTTTCTTTTGCACCAGTCGTTTGCCAACCTTTTTCCATGTATTGAACGGTGTCTTCGATGACCACATCCACAGACCTGTCTTAATGCCGATCACTAAAGACATGAATATTTTTAATGTAAAAATCTCCACATTTGGCCTGTCATTGATGGAGCCGACGGCTACCAAATACCAGGAGTCCCGGGATATATATTCATATATATTGGCCACCAATACACAAGTGGCCGGAACGGTGTAGAACAGGGCAAATATGCCAACTCTAACCATAAGCACATCTAGTTTTTCAGTTAACTGTATTTTATTGTGACTACAATTGCTGGGACTATGACTTTGTGGCAGGAGTTGTGGTGTATGGGCTGATGAGGTAGTGGTTGACGATGAGTGATGGGACCCGTGCCTGACTCGGGCCGGGATTATACACGTTTGACACAATGGTTTGCGGGCGAAGAAGTATTTCACGACAACGCCTGCGATGAGGAACAGAGCACCGATGGATAGGTAGACGGCGGTGGGTATGATCACAAAATACAGGAGTGTCTGTCGGGACTGATTGCCCACATAGCAGGTGCCGGTCAGCTCATCCGCGTCCACCACTCGCATCACTAGTATGGCTATAGTCTTGAGCGCCGGCACCAGCCATGCGATGCAATGAAAGTAAGTGTACTTTTGTTCGATGCGTTCGGGAGTCCAACGAAGACCTGCGGCCATAAACCAAGTCATGGCCAGTATTAGCCACCAAACAGCCGACGCCATACCGAAGAAGTAGAGCAACACAAATATGATGGTGCAGTTGACATTGTCCAGTCCCTCCTGTATGAGGATAGGCACGTTGTGCTGACTGTCCACATGACAGGCCACGTCTGTCCGCCCGGCCAGCAGTCGGTATAAATAGGCGGTCGAATAGACGCAATAGTTTGCGGCCAAGAATATAATGGCCCGTTCGGGGTATCGGAATCGGGACGAGTCCACTAGGAATGTGCTGATTGTGAATAGTGTGGACAGAAAGCACAGGACAGCCCAAACCGCTGTCCAGATGTTTGCGAACTGTTTGTTCTCATTAGTGAACAGTATATCTGCCGAACAGTTATGAGCACAACGTTCGGTGCGATTGATATAATAGTATTGATCGAAGTATTTGTATTCAAGACATAGACTGTTGTGGTGTTTACGACCAGTGCTGTCGAACAGCGATGGATTGGCCACCGATGCAGGTGTGCCGCCTCTTATGGCCACCACATCTGTGCCGCCAATCACTTTGTTGTGTTTGTTTGTCTTTGGCCGACCACTGCCCCGACCATTGTGTTGACCTCTATTACCGGTGGCCACCACTGACACCGGGTATTTGGCGAGTCGTTCGTGTTCTTCTGGTTCGGGCCCTTCCATACACATGTGTTGATGATTGTTCTCAATGGGAAACTTCGAACAGTTCAGTGCCGAAGGCCAGGGAAAGCCGAACTCCTGGAGCACTGGCTGACACCTGAACTTGACGTTCTCGCACAGTGGCCTACAGGGGCCGATACTAATGGGCACCTTATCGGTGCACATCGGCGTATAGACAGCGCACAGGAAGAACCGCAACTGCGATGAACAGCCGTATTGTATGAGTGGTGTAAACGTCTGGAGCTGTAGCTCCGCGTCCTGTTGTAGTTCGTGGCCAACCATATTCGGCATTCCCGTCACGTTATAGCCCAGACCTCTGCACATCTCAATCCGAATCGGTTCACATGTGCGCAAAGAGTCTGTGTTTAACTTAACACCAGATATGAACAGAGTCTGGAGTGTCAGCAGTAGTAGGACTTGACTTAAAACACTTAAGATTAGAGACATTTCTTCTGCAATTGTAGTCAAGTTTTGATTACTTTTTTTATTAAACTTTTTTTTATTATTTATTTATTTTAGTTTTATTCAACTCTTCTTTCGCCGACTCCTCAAAGCATACAATCAGTTGATTGACTAGTGTTTAGTCCCAATTGTTTTCTTCCAGTGCTGTTCAGTCCAACAGTTCACACATAACTCTATAGTAATAGAGTTTGTGTTTAATAATAAAAGTATTTTATATAAGATTTATATAATTTAAACACAAAACACATTTTACAATCACATCAAATGCCAAAGTCTTTTCACTGCTTATGGCGTAAATGCTGTGCAAAACTTTGCTACACAACTGATAACTTCTTAATAATAAATACAGTTTATAAGTGCTCTTCAAATAAATACTAACAACTGAAGCCGTACTGCTTGAGCGCCTGCACTACGGCTGCGCGCATATGTATGTCCAATGAGCCTGTGCTGCACTCGCACTCTCGCCTCCGCCGCTACACTATCTCTAGTCTTCGCAGTTCAATAACACAGATGCGTCGCCAATGCAGGTGCTCTGTTGGGGCGATCAGGCCATAAGGTTCCGTCCGCTCAAGAGTTACTCGTTTCCCTTAATTATCTGTTCCCGGAATAGCTCCAAAATAATCTCCACTCCTATTCACCAAACTTACTAAACACTACGCGAAATAAAATATATTTCTTAAAAGATGAGAGTATAATTAAAATATACCCAGTTCAGATATTGCTTGTAAATTACATAGGGATTATCTCTGTAATTTTACCGTGTTTAATTTTAATTTTATTTTTTCTATCAAGTTTTAAATTTCTATTAAATGGCAAATTGTCTATTATGCATTGCTGTCCATTGCTACCCTAGTTAACCTAGACTTTGTTAGAAAGTATATCCTTTAAATTGATCTCATCCCCATTAATCGACTTGGTCGCGCTCGTTAATAAATTTGATAATCTAACTTGTCATTTGCAAGTTGAAGGTAAATTATTGTAAAAAACTTTCATGTTCTGTTAAAGTAGTTCCTTCTATTAGATAATATAAGAACTTTCCACTATATCTGAGACAGGCTAATTCGACTATAATTTGATCATACTAATGATGATATGAATGCTTAGGGCTTATTGTGTAGATATGGCAGTGATGCGCAAAGAGATATTGTCACAGGAATATTGGTTTTGTTCAAAATGTCAGTGGGTATTCCGAGGCTTACCAAATTTTGGTCAGGGAGGGGGTCCAAAGGGGGTATTGAGTAATCAACTAATTATTATTGATTGAATTAAAAATAATGCAATTTAATAGAATTTAGCAGAATTATGAGAAATTCTTTAAAAATTTAACAAATTTCACCATGTTAAGAACGAATTTCGCGGAACTCTGTTTCTATTTCTCATTTCTTCAATTTACAGAATATTCAAGAAATGGCGCCTTAGGCGGAAAACTTGCTAGGAGGGGGAGATACATCACGGAGAGTCTATAGAGGTATCTGGCCAAAACCATAGGGCAGAGTATTCCGTGTTGGACCCTCCCTTTGTGCATCCATGAGATATAATAGGTTAGAAAAAATTCATTATATTTACAGATTACTTAACGCGATTTATTAGTTGAACACAGATTTTTAATTTATATTTGAAATGCATTTATAAATTTATTTCAATTTGAATCAGTGATGAAGTGATTTGAATTAGTAGTATATGATTGACACAACAGACTATGCATTAATCGTTATGTATTAATTAATATTTTCATTTAAACACTGATAAGCAATTAACTTACTACTACAATACGAAGGGAAGGTCAGTAGATAATAGGCAAAATACCTCTGCTTTGCAAAATAACCCGTCTAATAAAGAAATGCACCAGAAAAAAAGAGGTAGCACCTATAAGATTAATATAATTTTATAGAAAAATTATGCAGAATAAGCTATTTTTATTCAGAAATTTTACATTGAATACAAAAGCCCGTTATTTTTGTACCAAAAAATATCCCCTCCTCATTTTTCATTGATATTTTATTGCTCTTACCAGAACATTTTACCCCTGAGTTAACTATGGTGATCCACATTGAGATGTTATTAGTTTCCAGAAACAAAATCATTAATTATAGCAAACTTAATAATTAATTAATAAGTGATTCATTTTATTTTATTTGTTTATAAAAATTATAGATTCCTAATAAATTAGTCCTTGCTAAAAAATTATGAAAATATTGATGTGTTTTCACTGGTTCTTTAAAGCCATCCAACTCGACAAGTCACACGGAACTGATTTGCTTAATTTTCATTTAGTCAATATTTGAAGTTAGCATAAAATGTCAACTTTATTTGTTAGAACAGTTTTAGTTGCCTAGATGAACTGAATTGGGATATTCCTGGGAGGGAATTTACTAGTAACAACACTTGCCTGTGCCCCATACTGAGCGCCCGGGGCTATAATGAATGAGTTCTCTGCTTCCAGTCGGGGGTCTCTTCTGCTTCATTTGAGAATTGTATAGAAAGTAATGCATAAATAGACAGATAGAGAAGATAGCGATGGGGCACACATGTAGTTTATACTGGAGCTCATCATCAAAATAAACCAAGGGATAGGCAGTCACCTGTGCTCTGAAAAGACATTATAACAAATATTATACATTAAAAAAATAGATTTGAATTTTTTTCTTCAAATAGACTTTAATATATCGAAAATAAGTGAATCATTAGACAAATATTTCACTCTTCAACGTTATATAGTTATGTACTGTATATTCAGTGTATATTCTGTACACAACTATCTATTTTTTCAATACCTATTCGCAGTTTAATTATATTTTTACAGGTTTTTCCATTTGGTTTCTATGGAAATACAATATATTTTTTGTTATTTTATTGTATGATTTCATGCAAACTAACCACTTGTCAAAACACTTACAAAATGAAAATCCATTTTCATTCCATAACTAGTTTTTTGTTGTTTAGAAAAAAATCTTCGCATTTAATTCACTGTATATTTAGATCTACTGTTGATAAATTAGAAAGTTCTTATAGTTGTGTCTAATTTATATGATATTATATAACAGTTTTTTCTGATATATACTTTAAACTATCAAAGCTCATATATTTTATGGATCGCTATAAGATTCTAAGCCACATGAATGCTGGAGCGCACGGAATAATTCTTAAAGGCACCTATGCTAATGTGTTGGACAAGTCTGCCGCTGTTGGAGATATACCTGAAAAATATTTGTTAGCGATTAAGAGAATATTTATACGCAATAAAACAATTCCGCTATCAATTGTAAGAGAGATTAAATGTTTGCAATTCCTTCGCAGTCACGACAATGTAAGTTAACAAATATTAAATATATTCTGAATAAATACAACAAAAAGAACTACCTTTTATTCAGTTGTTTTTGTTTCGCTGATTCTTGACTTCTGCCCCTTTCTTAAGATTCCTTTTTCATATCGTTTTTCATCTTCTTATAGTCATATTATAATTGAATTTATATTATTTATTGAATAAAAAGCTTTTTATATAATTGAAATACTGAAAGATATGAATTGCTCAACAACAGGGATGGAGAGGGTAGAGTACTCAAATGACATGGGTGTGGTAAATGGTAAAAATAATTGAGAATAAAATTATTTTTTTAATAATATTTATCATGCTTAAAATTGATTTTAAGCTTTAATCAAATGAGTTTTAGATGTAAACCAGTTTTTAGATTATCATAAAATTACCTTCCCCATAGCAATTTTGAGAAAATGGTGCTGAATATTCTGTGAAAATCTGTTGAAATTTTTAGAAAAATAGCATAATTTTGTAAAATCTTTGCTAAATTTGTTCAAATTCTGTTAAATTCTTACCGAATTAGTCGAAATTCTGTTTAATTACGTAATTTTCAATTAAATTCTGCAAGAATTTGATAATTGCGAAATACCTTTTCCTGGATACCCCTGTCCAAAATTTTTGGCGTCACAGACCGGAATACCCCTAGGCTTCGCCAAAAAAATACCACCCGCCCTCTTTCTTTCTTTCCAATCCCTGTTATAAAGGCTATTTTAACAATTGCCTGCATCCTTGGCCATCCCTATCAAAAATGATTTTGAATTTAAAATTCAAAACACATTCAAATCGTTTGTCAAGAAAATTGAAGATAAATTAAATTAAAATTTTAAATAAAAATAATCAAAAAAAAGAAACTTTTTTTTATTTGACAGCATTTGATAGATTATTGAATGACTCATATCTCATATCGAAAGTAAAACATTTATCTGCGAAACAAAATATAACCGAAAATAAGAAAAATATTTAATTAGATTTATGTTAATTTGTTTTTTTTCTTATTCAATAAGACAGTGAAATATTATATTTATTTATATTTTTTGGCAACAATTTTCTGACACACACTATAAGTCAAATATTTGTTTTTTTATTAAGTATTGAATAATTCATTTGAAAAGCTAATTGAAAATTTAAATTTCCAAATACTTTTGGAATAAAATATTATTTAAAACAAACAAAAAAATTATTTCGGAATATATTTAAAGCCTAACAGTGCAGAAACAAAGTATATAAAGAAGATTCATTTTTAATTTGAAAATGCTGCAATAAATCAACTTGTCACTCTTGAAATTTTTGTAACTATCCGTGATATTGACTAGAAAACATCTTGTTCTCTATCAGAAATTAACGAGATATTAGTAAAATTGCTAGTATTTTATAATCAGGTGATGATGATATTGAAAAACAAGATAAATTAAATTTTAATAATTTTTATGCAAAGAAATGGCTTATTATAGCAGGAATTTTATCTAAAAATAACAGTGGTAAAAGTTATTTTACTGTATTTTATGTTTACAGATTATAAGGCTGGGGGTTTTCTGTTTTTCTTTTCAAGCCAGCATAAAACTGATTTCTTTGCTGAATTATAATCATTTTAATAGAATTCTAATATTTACCAAGTCTAATTCCTGACCACTATCTTGGCAAAAATGGCACGCTGTGATTTCACAAATATTTATCATATTATATATATTTGATGCTTCTATAATGTCTAAGACCTAGAATAAAACCTTGTTTTGAGACATTATTTGAAAAATTAATGGATTTCTATTTGAATCGACAGATAATCCTATTGGAGGACGTGTTCGCAATGGGTTCGAGTGTTAATCTAGTCTTTCCATTACTGCCAATTAATTTGACGACAATTATATATGAAATGCCCATAACTGACGAACAGTGTGTACTATACGTGCGAATGCTGTTGGAAGGGGTCAAACACTGTCACACGAATGGTATAATACATAGAGACCTAAAGCCAAGCAATCTATTAATCGATTGGACGGGTATTTTGAAGATATGTGACTTCGGTCAGGCCAGAGCACTGGCAACTGATAGAGATTTTCCGGTGGAAACCACAGATAGCGGTGGACAGGTATCAGACGCAGCACTGGTACTCTCACATCAGGTGTGCACGCGTTGGTATCGGAGCCCAGAACTACTCTATGGCTCCAATAGCTATGACTTTTCAGCCGACATGTGGTCCGTCGGCTGTATTGTCGGAGAACTATTGCAAAAGTGGCCGCTATTTAAAGGCGAGAGCGATATCGAACAGCTCTGTCTTGTGGTCAGTGCTTTGGGTACACCTCCTCATCCATGGGTCGAACAATTGCCTGACTTTAATAAAATTCAATTCACAAATCAGTCAACGGATGATAATTGCAGTCAATTATGGCTAAAGAAGTTGTTGAGAAAATGCAGATCAGATACAGTGGCCACTGATCTCGTGGCTAAACTGTGCACATATACCGATCGGTTAGACTGTGGCCAAGCGCTCAAACATCCATATTTAGCCAAATATGTGTTTAAAGAGGAACTGCTTATAAAACCCGATTGTATTAAGCATTTAGTCGGACCCCCGAAGAACAGGAAATAGAGTTGAGATAATAGTTGAGATGAAATGTTTTTTTTTGCTAAATATATTATGAAATAATTGTTTTTTAGTTTTTAATGAATGATTGCTTTGAATCTCACGTTACGTTAGTCTTGAAAATCTCAATAAAAATAATAATTTTATTTAATAATCAAAGGAAATCAGATCACAAATCGTAGTTCAAATCCGATTACAGTAAATGTTCTGAATTTGCTTTCAATAATACAATAATTTGTAAAACAATTTTGCAATTATTTAAACAATTCTATTGAATGTAATTATAATAAAAACTACTATTAATTATAAATTCAAAATTGAATACAATATTATAAAAGCAAAATTAAAATAAATTGTTTTGTTTTAAATGTAATTATGTCTACAATAATATAAAAATTAAGAAATTATTCAAAGATTCGTAAAAAAAATCAGAAAAAAGGGAAATTTTACAAATATTAATAATAGTATTGAAAACATTAATTGTTTCGATATTTAAATAAATTTTTAGCCAAAATATTAGTTTTGTTTACGAATAATATGTTTGAGTTTTATAATCAAAAGTGAATACAATACAGTATTAGAAAATAAATTACAATAAATTGTTTTTAATATAATTGAATGAAAAGTTTTTTCTTTGAATATTAATTGATTTAATTTTGGGATTATTTTCAATAAACTTCAAAACAACCCATCTTTTGATATTTGTTCTATAATTAACATTGCTCAAATCAATTGTTCAATAGATTTGATAGTTTTGACAATGAATTGAATACCTGTTCAGAGAGTATTGCATTCGAACAGTGAATGGATTGTAGTTTTGGGAGATTTTTATGAATATTATTGAAAAACTTATTGTTTGTCAGAATATTAGTTGAAATATGTGTCAAATGTATGCATTCATTCAAATCATTGCTATCAAGACTTTTATTGAAAATATAAATCCAAAGACTTTCAAACTTTTCAATTGTTTGAATGAATTAAATGTTTTGAATAATTCTGAAATAATTTCTTTGTTTATAGAATTTGGCTTTAATTCAATTTTCTCCAATTGTAAGAATTTAGTACTCAATTCTCGCAAATAATCTACAAATGAATTATTGATTACTGGATATCGAGATATGACTAAACACTTCAGTTTTGATAGTATTTTCAATTCATTTGGTGTAACCGTATATTCAACCCAAACATCAATTGATTCCAAACTGTTTCTATTGTTTTCACAGAATATTCCGATTCTATTGCAGTCATCGGAAGAATAAGTGAACGAAATGTCAGACAATTGTGTGAATAAAAGTTCGGATCCTTTGAATAGAAGTAACATATCATCGAAACATTTAATGTTCAGTGATTTTAGGTTTGAACATAACTTCAAAACTTTTTTATTCGACTCATTGTTTGAAAAAAACTTAATTTTCTTCAGATTTGACCCAAACTTATGACAAAATAGTTTAATAGTGTTTTGAGTCAATCCATGAAAATCTGCTGTAATTTGTGTTAAATTATGACAATATTTGACAATCAGTTCAAACACTACTTCACTATTAATGCAGTGTTTGTCGAAAACAATTGATGTAATGTTTGGACATTTTCTCATCATTTTCTCAAATCTACACAAATACACGACTCCTTCATTCAAATCAATTTGTATTTCCTTTTGTTTATTAAACACTAATCTCAGCCATTGTTTAGACACGTATTGGAACCGAAACTTCTCTTCAAACGACAGATAACTCAATAAGACTTCACACAAATCATCGCCGAATCGATCGAAAGAGTCTTTACTATA
>JAQFXN010001268.1:0-15968 GCA_034693365.1 Liacarus xylariae
AGAGAAGCGCGTCGTCTCTCAGACCACGTATAAGAGGTGAAGTGTGAAAAGTCCAAAAGTTGTAGAAATATATTTAGAACTTATTTTCACATAATTTTCGCATTTTTTCAGTGTTGTATCACTTCTTGATATAAAACTATAGAAAAGAGTAAAAATGATATAAAACGCAATTTATTTAAACAATTCTTATCACAAGAACTGCAGTCATATCTCAAAATCAGAACAATTGCTAAATGTTTTGAATTAAAAGCAGAACTCGTCTCGTATTACCAGAGAATGGAGGGAAGAGTCACCTCTTGTTTGCGGAAATCGTCTGAAAGTTACGCAAAAATAGTGTTATATTTCATTCATTGGGTTTTTAATTGCAAATGAAATGATTATTTCTCGCAAAAGATGAGATATTTGGCCTCATTTTACTGTTGAATAGAAAGCTATTTATAAAACGAAACATTCGTTTGTTTTATAAATGAGTTTTGACTCCCAATTGAAAACAGTGTAAAAGCACTTGGAATTGAAGTAATCTTCGCTTTAATTCACCTTTTCTTCCTTTAGAACTAGAACTCCCAAACTTAAAAAATGTTTCACATCTTGTTTTTAAAAATATTGATTAAATGATTAAATTTTATTCACCCTGGCACCTTCTAAATGCCTTCTAAAATGACATCAACTTGACCTTATTCTTCATACCTCAATCATCCTGTCCTATTGTAAAGTTTTTTGAATAAATTATCGGTACTTTCATGTCATGTTTATAAAATAAAAGGAGGATGTTGCTTTAATGGCTAGAATTGCATGGGGGACAGCAAACTATGGGGGGATTCAGTCATAAATCTATATAAACACTAAATTTAAAATACATTTTAGAAATGAGTTTTAGAAAAATCGAAATTTAAAAATCAAAACATTATTTGCTCTTTCTTTTGAGAATTTTACGGCTTTTCAAAAACTAATCAAAAACTAACGAATAATTCAACAAATGGGTCCTAAAAATAAATTTACACCCAAAATGGAATATATTATTCTCTCGGGTATTTCTATTGCTTATAAAAAACTTGCATAAAAAATCTGTACAAAGAGATGTTGTTTGAATACTTTGGAAGAAAAAGATCTAGAATTGATAGATCAGTTCAGAAGATCTTCACAACTGAAGGTAATCCAAGTGATCAAATAGATTGTGTTTAAGAGTTCATAATCTTTTTAATTCATTTCATTATTCATAAAAGGGTTCATAAAATGTTGAAATTAGTTTTGATCGCCTATTAATGTTTGGAACACTAACTCTAAAAAGTATTCGAGAGTCAGTGAAAGCCTTTTAAACTAACCTTTTGTCAAATTTTGAAGAAATTGAAAAAAATTTGTTAATAATTAATAACTAAAATGAAAACTTTGATAGAAACCCACACTATATAGCACCACCACTATAACTATATAGTGCTATTAATCTGAAACAAATCGCGGCCTTTTTTGCTTTACTATTGAACACATTTTGTGAGCAAAAACTCTATATTAAAAGGGATTATGAGTTCGTCTAATCATAAAAAGAACTGTTTTTAAGTCTCAAAACCAGTTATAAACTGCGAAAGAGTACTACATGTGAACGCATATCAGTATCTTTTGGCCAATTATTGTGATTATTTGAGGGCAAAAACGAGTTAAAGAACTTGAAGAACATCTCAATTATAGAAAAGATTTACAGAAAATATTCGCAAAAAAAGAAAACTTTTGGCAAATATTTAGAGAAAAAGAAATTTTTGAATAAATATTTATAAATAAATGTTTTTGTCCTTCAATTCGAGACAAAAATTATTATTGTTTTGTCCTTCGCTTTCAGTAATAATTAGGAAATAATTTGTGAATAAATTGTTAATCAATTTCAATGAGTTTTAATGTTTTTTTTTGACATAAATTACAGAAAAATCAAAAATTGATTCAAAACTTGTTCTAATAATCAGTAAAACAATTGAATAATAATTGAATTGAATAGTAATGCACGTGAATGTCATTATTAGAGATGAGTCGAGAAACGCAACGAAAGAGAACGAGTCATGAGTCGAGTGTGAGAGTCGGCTGAGGGGGCGCTGGGGGGGCAGTGCGGGAGGGGGCGAGATGTGGAGTGAAAGAGAAGTCACTTTTGAGAGAATAGACTTAAGTTCTAAAGAGATTACAGAAAAAGAGGCACAAAATGATTGTTGTTTTGTATCTAAAGTAGAGATAATTATTGAATTGATTTGTGTTTTCTTTTCTCTAATTTACGAAATATTTTACACGTTTTGTGACTTTTTATGCGTTTTTACACTTTTTGGATATGTTTTAAATCAAATGAGAATTTTTGAAACTTTTCTTCTTTTCTTTAGAACAGAATCTGTGCATAGATTTTGCGATTATTTGTGTTTTTAACGAAACCCTACTTTTCTCCGAATATGGCTCTCCTTTCGGCCCAACACTAAACAATCTGTTCCTTAAAATTGTCTCTTTTCACAAGTGCTGTCTTCTAGTGCTTCCTCTCAGATCTCTGTCTCCGGATTCGCCGACTTCGATGACGTCAGACCCGCTTTGCCGGGCATTGCGTTCGGCACAGAGCGCGACGGCGACTAGAGGTCAACGAAATGAACAGACAAATGAGTGATTAAAGCAATCTACACCTGTATCTGACCATGATGGAGAGTTTGCGCGGCATTTGGACCGTCGTTTCGGACAATTCGATCGCGTGCTCGGCGTCCCATTTGTCCAGTTCCGCTTTGGACAGGTGGTAGACCACGCCTACATCAGGGAGAGAGAAAGGCGTTACTGCTCTGGGACGAGAGGGGCGGAGCTTCGGCACGTGAGACACACGCGTCTCGCGCGCGGTTATGAGTGTTTGTTTGAAGAGAGGATTTTGGATCCAATTCTTACATCATTTCAATGAAAGCATTCAATGATTTAAAAGTGATTTAGAGTTCAGAAAAAATTTAGACAAATCTCGTGAAACAACAATCGATATATAATAGAGAGCGAGAGTGTCGTTATGTCGTGTTGTCATACCTGCGCCGAAAGCGTCGCCCAAAACGTTTATCGAAGTCCTGATGCGGTCGCTATGGAAACGCAAACAATAACTAGAGTTAGAGAACTAATGCTAACACAAGAGGAGTGGACCTACAGGAACCAGTCCACGGCGATGATCATGGAGATGTCTTTGGTGGGCAGTCCGAGCGCCGTGAGCACCAGCAACATGGTCACGAGGCCGGCCGACGGCACCGATGCGGCGCCGATGGAGGCGGCGGTGGCCGTCAGCGACACAATGATGATCTGACCCATGTTGAACTCGACGGCGTTCATCTGCGCGATGAAGATGGCGGCCACGGCCTCGTACAGCGCCGTCCCGTCCATGTTGACAGTGGCGCCGACGGGCAGCACGAAGCGCGTCACCTGACCGGAGAGGGGGAGGGGAGTGGTGTGAGTGACGTCAGAGCAAAGAGAAGCGAGCGATTGGTTACCCGTTTGTCGATATGATTGTTCTCTTCGAGACAGCGGAAAGTGACCGGAAGTGTGGCGGCGGAAGAGGCGGTGCCCAGAGCGGTGACCCAGGCCTGGAGCATCCCGCGGAAGAAGGTCCAGGGGTTTTTGCGCGTGACTGTGAAGTAGATGAGCGGAAGAGTGACGACGGCGTGAATCATCAGCCCTGCGATGACAGTCAGCATATAGAGGCCCAGTTGCTGAGCAACGGTATACATGTCCTTAATGGCCAGAATCTTGGCGATGATGAGAGAGGCGATGCCCACCGGCGAGTACCACATGCAGATGACCACCAGTCGCATCACGATCTCGTTGAGGATCACGAAGAAGCGGATCATCGTCTCCGCCTCCGACCCTAGTTGGCCGCAGATGATGCCGAAGGCCGTGCAGAAGACAATGAGGCCCAAGACGTTGGAGCCGTCCTTGTAGGGGTAGGAGCGGACCAGCTGGTGGAAATGCACCTCCGTGGCCAGAACCGTCCCGTTGCGGGCCTTGACCTGCACCGTCTGGTTCTCCACGCGGTCCCAATTGACGTCCGTCTCGCGCCCCGTCAGGTTGAGGCGCTCCCCGCGCACGAACTCGGTCTTGACGTTGGCGAAGGCCGCCTGCAGGAGGTTCTCGGGGAACATGTTCCTGACCAGATCCATCATGGCGTCCATTGTGCTGACCTTCGTGTCCGTTTCCGCCACAGAACGCATCGCCTCCTGCTTGATCTTGGGGTTGCCAGGGTGGATGAGGAGCACCAGGACAATGCCCAGGACCGCGGCCAGCATGGTGGTGCCGAAGTAGTAGGCGATGGCGCGCGAGCCCATGCGACCACTGCTGGCGGCGTCCAATTGGGCCAAACCGGCGATCAGAGAGGAGACGATGAGTGGAATGATGAGCATTTTGAGCATGCGCATGAGGAGGTCACCAGGGAAGCCGACCAGCATCACGAAGTCGTCGTCGTATTTGACCACTCGGAGCGCTGCGCCCAACACGAGGCCCAACACCACCGACAGAATGGTCAGCACCAGCAACAGGTTGTCCAGAAGCCACGCCCACAGCGACTCCGCGAAGGACAGGTCGGGCTGCGTGAGGCGCACAGTGGTGGGCACGGAGAGCGCGTGGGGGCCGCCCGTCGTCGAGTGGCCGCCACTGCCGCCAGTGGTTCCGCCACTAATGAACGGCGTCTTTGCGTCCATTAGACTGCGATCGATAGTGCGCTTCGATTATCGATTCGATTGCGATAATAGTCTTCTTCGGAGAGACTCTTGTGTTGAGACTCTGTTTGGATGAGAACTGAACAGATGGTGACTATCAGTGGCAGAAGAGGTGAAGAGTGCGCGCGTGGGAATCAATGCATATTTCGCTGATATTTAGCACTAATTTAAAAGACTTTTCTCTCAGAACTCAAGGCTTTCAAAGCGAATGCATTCAAACTCTCGTTTCACGCAATGAGTGCTTCCGTTCCCACACTCTCTCTCTCGCTCTCTGATTGTTGTTCTCTGCGCTCTCCAACACCTCTCCGAGTCGGCCAATCGCCGTCAGCCAACGCCCCGCCCACCCAACCCAATGCGACACAACTCTTATATAACGAGTTAGAGATGCGCGCGATTCGCAGTACAGTATATACTGTTGTATACAATTGTCTAACAGTTATAGCAATACTTCACTCAAATCTCTGTACAGAGAGTGAGACGAAAGAGCGAGAGATTGACAGCACTTCTACTCAAAGCCTATTAAGCCTTGGGTTTGACTTATAATAAGCCACAGAATCCCTCACAGGAACAGTTCATCCTCGCGCACCAGGAGAGGCAGGAGGAGGAGACGTGGGTTCGCGTCCCCACAAGACTGTCCTCTCTTTTGTTTTCGGAAACCATTGCTTTAATTCGACTAATAATTGGTTTTCATTACAATTAAACACTAATTAATGACTGATTCTCTTCAGTCCAGTCCCTGAACTCCACGTCCACTCCATGTCTCGAAACGCGCGCACAAATTGCGTCAACGACTGCACCGACGGTCAGAAGATCTCCGATTGGACGACACATTCGGTGACGTCAAGAGAGTCTAATCCAATCGGATCTAAGGATTAGCCAAAACACGGATTAGCCCTCGGATTAGGATTAGCGACGGGTTTACGGAATTGACGTCACTCTGGTCTTCAACTCGACTCACTTCCGGTCACGTGATATGGAGCGGAGGGCGGAGTGCGGGACGAGTTTTGAGCCAAAGTTGGGCTGAATTTCGAGCGAAAACTGATTTAAAGGGAAATCGCGTGAAAAGTGAAGACATTTTTGTTTTGATTTCACTATTCATTCACTTTTTGACCGAAAGATGTCGTCATTTGTCCTCAGATTTGGAGAAAAAGTTTTAAAAGTTTTTTTGGAACAAAAATATTGAATAAAAAAACGAAAAGTAATTAAAAATAAATAAAATTTTAATAAAAATAAAATAAAAAATACAAAAAATCATTTGAGAAACAGTTTTTCACTACTCTTTGGACTTGAGTTCAGATTTCTGTCGGACTTCAGACTGTTTTGAATGCAATGAATGGCCAAAACGTTTTCAGCAGTTCTTTGAAGAAAACAAAAATCAAAACTATTGTCACAAAAGAGACAATAATTGCCACAACTATTGTCACTGCGATTGCTGTCCAATCAGTGCTCTCTTGAGTGTCAAATGAGGCCAAACACACGTAGTGGCGGATGTGGTGCGCGAGCGGACAATCACTTCCGGCACTTCGAGACAACAGAAGTCACGTGACTTTGAAATCAACAAATGAATAGTCAGTAAAGTATTGCAAACGTCAGAGACTTTTGTCTCGAAAATCAGTTTCATTTCCGACTCTGACGTCACGTCCGACCGGATGTGCGCCGAAGAGCGCCGCTGACGGCAAGAGTCGGAACTATGGAAGGCGTCGGTGGACTGTCGGCACTCATGACTGCATTTCAAGCCATTCCCACACAAACGCACTTTCGGACACATTGTGGTCAAGTCGTTGAAGCGCCACAAGAGGTGACCGGAAGTGACGACAGCACTGGAAGTCAGAGGAGTGGTTGTTCTGGTGCTGACAAACACTTTCGTCCAACTGTTGGCAGAACTGACCCGAGAAGTGGTGGACGCGAACGCACGGAAGGCGTCCAACAGATCCAAACAGATTCCGTCGTTTCGGCAATCAATGGATCGCTTCATTCACTTCTGTTTCGCTTTGTTTTCCTTCAAAGCCTTTTCGGAAATGACGACAATTAGAGATCACATGACAAACACGTGCTTCGGGTAAACCTGTTTCGCAAACCCTGTTCAGGCAGTGGCTCTCAATTGGACGCACTCTCTCTCCACATCCACTTGGCAGCGCCTGCCCGTCCAGCCGTGGCCACAGTAGGCAAAAGAGGAGAAAAAGTGCGGAAAAGAGAAGTTCAGAACAAACGGAAGACTTTCTCTGTTTTAGAACTTTTAGAACTTTTTCTCTCAAATGATTGCAGAACTGAAACACAGAGTGAAAGAAGAATTGAACGCAGGCTTCAAAAGTGCGCTCAAAGAGCGCCATCTCTTGCGGAGGAAAGAGAAAGAGGAGGAGAGGAGAGGAGGGCTGCGACTGTCTGTGCAATGAATGCAATGCCCAATAGCGAGCTCTGATTGGCCCGAATTGAGGCGACCATTGATTCAAGCGTTCGCACAGACAGTGAGTGAGAGAGAGAGAGAGAGCGAGCGATGAATTGATTGTTGCGTTCAGTCATTGGTTTTGCAGTCGTTTTGAAGTGTTTTTCATAATTTCGTGAAAAGAGTTTTGAATCAAAAATAAGTATTTTTTCGTTTATTTGTCTTTAATTTCTATAATATTTGTAACAAATGTTTCTTTAATTTAATCTCTTTTTAGAAATTATTTCTTTTTTTATTTATTTATCATTTAATTAATGAATTAATTGTCGAAAAAAATGTAAAAACTATTGAAAAGTATATAAAAAATTGTTTTAATTCTTATTTTTATATATTTTATGTAAAAAAGTATTTTTGGTTTCAATTAATGAATAGTTTTGTTGAAAACGAATAAATTGTTGGAAAAATCGGTTTTTGTTTCAATAATTTCTGCGAAAATCCAAACCAACAGAAGCTGAGAGAGAGAGAGAGCGAGACTATAGGACACGCGCACAGACTATAGGAGAGGGGGAGACGCGGGCGCAGACACGGGAGCCATGAGTGGCGCCATCTGTGGAGTGCGAGCGGAGAGAGCGGAGCCGTATTTGTTTGGCTGTGAAATGAAAGCAATAGCGCGCTCTCCTGATTGGCTGCGGCTGTGCTGGTGGGCGGAGTGGTGGCCACTGATTGGTTGTGCTCTCTTGCGGTCGTTGTTTTTGGTTCTGATCGCTCGTGCAGTCATTCAGTCATTCATTGCTTTCTTTGAATCCATTCGTGAATTCAGTGTTTGTTTGAAACCATTTTTACGCCATTTGTCTCTCAATTGTATTCTCTATTCATTGGTCTCTCATTTGGCGCTCATTTCCTCGAAGAAGAAGAAGAAATGTCTGAACAATCGTCGGAACAATTGGTTCAACAAAACAATACGAAGAATGAGAGCGAAAACCAAACGACAGTTTCGCTGAAAGAGAGTCCCAAAAGTCAGTCCAAACACGACTCGAGTCTCAAACGGACGGCCAATGAGGTACAGGTGCTCTCTCTCTGTGTTCTCTTTTCACGAATTCTTTTCCTTCAGTTCAGCGAAGACTCGAATTCAGTGTTGGAATCGACGGAAACGGAAACCGAAAACAATTCGTCGAAAAAACAAAAAACTCGTGAAAACGGAAACGAAGACAACAATGAGTCGAATGACGCCAACGAAGCCGAAGCCGGTCTGTACTCTCTCTCTCTCTCTCTCTCTCTGTGTCACTCTCTCGTGCCTTTTGTCACTCGCACTCCATAGCGCTTGTGAGCGCAAAAGGGCCCGAAAGTGAGGGCACAGACTGTGAATGCGCTTCAAAGCACTGAAAGCACTCTCTCTTTTCGATTGTCGATAGTATCGCAAAACACTATCGAAACAAACTATGAGTCGAGTCTATTATAGACAGAGAGAGAGTGTTGTCTCCACTCATGCGCTGACAATGAGTTGCTTTGCTTTTCTGCTCCGAGTATTGGCGCCAAAGATCTTCTGATGACTGATTCCAGTGTCCAATCGTTTCTCTCTTTAGGCAATGACGTGGACGACGAGGAAGAGGACGAGGAGGACGACGTCGTGCCCGAAGACTACGCCGAAGACGACGACGACGAGGACGCGGCCAACGACGACGAGGAGGACGACGACGACGACCAGTAATAGTAATACTGCTGTCGTGTCCTGTCGTCGCAGATGTCGTACAACACATTCACACAATTTTTTGTGTCGTTTTGGCGATCGATTCGATTGTCGATTGTATTTAATCATCGATTGATTAATGACTTAAATATTACACAAAAAAAATTAATTATTATTTCATTTTGTATTCAAAACAAAAATACATTTTTTCTGAAAACAACACAAAAACAACAATTCGTGAAAAATCCAAAAAAAGACTTTTAAAGACATTTCTATTTAATGTGTATTCGATTTCGTCGTAAAATTCGATTAATTTCTTCGGTTTTCGTTCTGTCTTTCGATCGATTAATCGATTTTTAATTCAATTTTCGTTTCATTAAAATCCATAAGAATTTGAAAAAAGATTTTTCGCTTAAAAACTCATTTAAAACACAAAACATTTTTCAAAGCGTTTCTCGACTTTTCATTCACTAATAAATAGTTTTTCTTTTTCTCAGAAATCAATGAATAGTTAATTAAATAAATGAATAAAAAATAACTTATTATTTAAACAAATATTTATTCTTATTATTCGAGTAATTGTTTCCAAATTTATGTAACGATTAATGAATTCTTTTCACGAATTTTTAGTCTTTTTTTATATAAATTCATAGAAATTCTGAATAAATGTGTGAAAAAACAATCCTTTGATTCCGAAAAACAAAGACTTTTCTCAAAGTTTTCAAAACTTTTTTATTATTTCTCAATAAATAAGACATAAATTGGTATTAAATTTGACTTAAATTTGATTTTGAGTTTTCGCTAATAATTCGTTAGTTTTGTTCAATTGTTTTGAAATCTCTTTTTCCATTATTTCACGCGATTTTCGCATTTTTTCCAATTTTGATTCAAATTTCTTTAATTTCTGGAAATGTTTTGAATCGAAAGATAAAAGAAAAGAAGTTTTGTTTTGAATTCTGTTTTCACTCATTATTTCGGTTTCGATTCCCAAATCCGGAGAAAGAGGTGCTAAAGAGGTGTCCGAAGAGGAGCTCCTCTTCTTCTTCTTCTCGTTTGAAGACTTCAGGTCTTCTTTTGGCACAAAATCTCTCTTTTCGTCACTTTTTTTGTTCAAATCTTTGGTCTTTTGTTTACTTATCGGAGAAAGAGATGCGAAATAAGTGTAGAGAGAGTTCTTCTCCTCTTTCTGTCGGCCATTCATGTCTTCGGTCGTCATCTCAAGCGTTGATCTCGTCTTTGGTTTTGCTTTTGATTTGACTTTTGGCTCGAATTCAATGAACTTTTCGTTTTCGGACAACAGATCGCTGTCGTCGTTGTCGTCCTTTGACTCCAGAAGTGACGTCTGAATCGCTTTGTCCTTGAATTGAAAGCACGAGATTTCGGTCTGATTTGAAGATTCGGTCAATAGTTTGGAGTCTTCGGAATTGTTCCAATTGGAGTCCAGCAGACCCAAAGACGACGTGTGCCGCTGTCCGCCGCCGCCGCCAAACATCGCAGAGTTGTTCTCTAAGAGGAAGAAGAACTGAGAACTGAGTGGAAGAGAAGCGAATCGGAAGGGAAAGGGAGGACACGTGACACACAGTGAGGACAGGACAGTCAACTCTCACCACAACTGGTGGTCAAAGAGATTCTGCGCTTTTGTTTCTGAGTTCTGAAACAATTTCGTGCGCGAGAGGGCATTGAGTTCGAACTCTCCCTTCTCTCGTCCACCGATAGGCCAATCCTGGCGCGAGACACGTCTCTGTCCGGCTCCGACCAAATGTCGTCCGATTCGGAGCCAAAGGCGTCCGATAAGTGCCGTCGAATCAAGTTTTGCGATTCGATAGTTATGTCTTGTATTATACCTTCAATAGTACTTCCGGTTCCTCTTCCTCTTGCAGTTCCGGAAGCAGTGCTGAACTCGTCCTCAGCTTTCGCTTCGCTTCTCTCCGAACAGACATTGTTGTCGCGGATCTCGTGCTCTAAAGAGAGAGAGAGAGAGAAGACATGAATAAAAGAAGAGAAGAAAGAGAAGAGACTTCTTGTGACGAGAATTGACGCGCAATTCAAGAGGTCTTCGCCTGAAAACAGAAATGACGTCAGAATTGACTGAACTTTCGCAATGAATACAACTCTTTGAATACAAACTCGAGTTCAACAAACGACACAACTCGCGCTCCTTCACTCCTCTCCTCTCCTCCTCTTCCCTGTTGTTGTTGTTGTTGTTGTCGTTGTTGTTGAAGAGTTGGCAAAACTGGAACAAATGGGACATCAATTGAAGCGATAATTGGTTCGCGTCGTGAGAGTCACGTGACTTCCGGTGCGTTTCTCTTTCCTTTTCCTTCTCTGACAGAAGTCTTTGGTTCTCTGCTCTCAACTCTTCCACCGATTGTTGTAATTCACGTGAATTTTGTTTGTTTTGATTCAAAACTGTTTTCAAACTTTCAATCATTTTCTCTCTTTTCAGCAGTTCTTTAGAAATAATCGTTTCGTTCATCAAATCTATTAATAATAATAACCATTACTAATACTAATACTATTACTAACTATTATTACAACCATTACTATTACCGTTAGTACTGCTGCTGTTCTGTGTCTTCTCGAGACAGTAGATCCTTAGCTTGAGATTGAAGTTCTCGCGCTTCAGTTCATTCAACTCGCGCTCACTTTCTCTTATTGTCTGCCGTTTTGTGTTTATTAGTCCCGAATCCAAGTCACGTGACTTCGGGTTATCTTTGAGTGAAAGCGACGGCAAAGAGAGTGTCGTCTCGTCTGACGTTCCGAACGACAGACAATTCATATCTTCTTCATTGCATTGACTGAAGAGTAGTAATAGTTTTGAGAAATAAATGAATTTTAGAGACATTTTTGTCCGAATTTTATACCTTTTGTCCGAATTTAAGACACAATTTGAGACAAACTTTTCCATTAATTCAAACAATAGTTAAATCATTTGTTTTGTAAACAAAAGTGAATCCAAAACAAGTGATAAATTCAGAGCCAATTCCGTTGCCATAGAAACCCATCACTGGATGTCCGTATATAACGTATTGGAGGGGAGGGGTGGGGAGAGAAGGGGGCAATAGTCAAGTTTCACAATTGGTTTTGAATAGGATTTTAATTATATTTTAATTGATTTAAAACTAATTAAAGAAATGAAAACAGAATTTATATTAATTTTTATTTCAACCAAAATCTCGTGACTAGTCTTAGAGCAGAGGCGGCAGAGAAAGGCTCGTCTGACACGCGGCCGAACTCATTGTGGGCGCACTGATGGCCACCACTTCGGCCACCGTTCGCGACGACTTGGCTTTGGATTTGCCTTTCCCGTTCCCGCCCTGTCCCCCGGCGGCCGTCGTCTGTCCAGCGCCGCCGGCGGTCACGTGCTTGAGGTGTGTGCGGGAGACGTGTTCGTGACGCTGTCCGGGGGCTGAAAGACATGGAAATGGATGAAAATGAGAGATAGAAAGGAATGATTGGATGTCATTACAGATGAATCCGCGGCCGCACTGTTTGCACGCGTAGGGGAACTGTTTCGTGTGTTTATAGATTTGATGCGTTTTGAGACTCGAGGCCTGAGTGAAGCGCGAACCGCACGACGAACACTGCATTGTTGGAGAGGGGAGGGGTTAGAGTGGCGACCAATGGAGTCAAGGCATACCTGATAGGGGCGTTCCCGAGTGTCTGAGGAAAGGAAGAAACAAAGTGTTAAACAAGTCTTCATTCAAGTCTGTGTGGACTCACGTGTCCGCGTGTGACAGATCAGCGAATAGCGAACTAAAGAGCGGAACAGAATCAGAGGTCACATGACTGCATCACGTGATGGTCTACTAAGGGGTACTAAACCTGTGAATGTTTTGCCGCAATCGATGCACTTGAAGGGCCGCGACTTGGAGTGCGTCTTCTCGTGCGACTTGAGTTTGGCCACAGACACGAAATGGCGGCCGCAGTCCAGACATGACATGAGATTCGAGTCGTTGGCGACGGCGCTCAGTTGCGACGCCTGGCGACGGCTACCGGGCGTCTGCTGTCGTCGCGGAGTTGCGATGGCGTGAGGAATGGGAAGCGATTTCGTGGCAATGATTAGGCATTGATTTGGATTTGAATTGTTTTGCATTTCATTTACCAATCAATGACTCAATGAATGACTGAATGAGTGCTTAATATATAGAAATGGGTGTGACTTAAGAGCAGAGGCGCTCACCATCAATGACGTCACGCCAAACGACGACGCGGACGACCGCCGGTCACTCCCGACTCTGCGCGCGATTGCGTCCGTGTGTTGGACACGTGTTTTGTGCCGACTCTTGGCCTCAGAGTTGGTTTGGTTTTCTCTGAACTCTTGGAAACATTTGACACAAGACTCGAGTCTTGTTTACCGTCTCTATAGCTGTGGAGAACGCATGCGCTCTCTCTTCATGTCTTCCAATGTCTTGTGTTTTGAGTGAAACTAATCATTGATTTCAAACCGAACGATGAGTTCCTCTTCACTCCAGTCCTCCATTAGTCGCGAGAACAACAATGAAAACAATTGTCAAAACAGAGGACAAAACGCTTTACAGAGAAGACAACTACAGCTGAAGCGATGGCACGAATTGATGCAAAACGAGGCCAAAGAGTCGGCGCAGAGACCGCTGGCCAACAGCCGAGTGGAGAAGACGAGAGTCCAGTTCTCTTCGGCGACGCTCTTCCTGTCGGCGGTCGCGCAGAACGACGTCGAAGAGTGCGAACGACTGTTGCGGACGACAGGCGACGGACTGCTGGACGTGAACGCGACGACAGGCGACGGACTGACTGCTCTGCACCAGATGGCCATCGACGACAATTTGGACATGTGTCGCTGGCTTCTGGAGCACAGGGCGGACGTGAACTGCAAGGACAACGAGGGCTGGACTCCTCTGCACGCGAGCGCCAGGTCTGACGTCATTTGGGAATTGCTTTGTTTCAGTTTCAGTGATGTTATTGTTATCTCAAAAGTTGCGGTCATTTGGAAATCGTGAGACTTCTGTTGTCGCGCGACGAGTTGGACGTGTTTGCCGTGACCAGTGACGGGGAACTGGCGCGCGACGTCTGCGACGGCGAAGAGTGTCTGCGCGCGATTGAGGAGCGCATGAAACGCGATCTGAGTTCGAGTCGCGACTTCTCGACGGAAGACGACAGCGACGACGGACTCATTCCGGAAGTGCTGTTAACGGAAATGCGGAGAAAAGAGTTGAAACAAATTGAAAGCGATTTCAAGGAGTTTTTGAATCAAATGTTTGCACAAAATGCCGAAAAACAAATCAGGGATTGGATCGAAAGGACACGTGACCCGCAGTCCAGGGCCACAGGTCTGCCGTAACCAATCGGAGACAAGAAAAGCCTGTCTTCTAATTCCTCTTCTTCTCTCCTCCAGTACTGCACGTGTGCGCCGCCAAAGGCTACAACGAGTGTTTGTCTCGCATTCTGGAGACGATTCACGAGACGAGTGTAGACATCGACGCCTTCACTGATTGCGACGGTTTCACTGCATTACATGCGGCGGCCTTTTGGCAACAGATGACGACATTCGACACTCTTCTCCGGTATTTCTATTTCTTAATTAATTCTCTCAGAACTCAACACAAACTCCTCTTCTCTTCTGATCTCAGATTTGGCGCTAATTTCGAACTCAAGACACGCGACTCCAGACTCGTCTCCGATCGTGAGCTCAACACTAATCACTACAACAATAATAATACTCATTCCTCACCCCCCCTTTCCCCCCCTTCCCTACAGTTTGTCACGAGAATCCAAAAATCCTGGAACTCATGTCCGAAACGAAGAAATCGCGAGAATTGGAAGCCATGAGTGAAAAGACTCAGAGCGCGAGCGAAACGCAGCGCAAACTCAACGCAAAGCGTCAGCGCGAGTCCCGCCGTCCGACTCAAGGCGTGTCCAAAGAGGACATCGAAATGGCTTTAAAAACAAGTATTGGTTTAGACTTTCATTCATTCAATCGTTTATTCATTTCTTCTCTCTTTTACAGCGCTTTCCGACCAAACAGTCATCACTTCTTTGCCCTCAACTTCGCCGCCAATGCCTTCTTCGCCGCCGCCGACGATAATCACAGCACAAATACCAGCCCCCCCGTTGGTGGACCTGACGCCCCCACACGCCTCGTTCGTTGTGCCCGCGAGACGGCGGCCGAAGCGTCGGTCGACGGGAATCGACGACAACCTAAACCTCATAATGCGAGGCAACGACGCAATGGCGACATCTGGTGTCGAGACGACAGACGGCGACGAATGCGTCGATTCTGTGCACAAAATTATTTTAAGCGTAAGTTCTCTTCAAAACAAAGTTCTATTAATAGTGTTTGAGTTGAGAGGAGACGACGCCCTAAACAGTCGTAAAATGTCGTCCTTTGGCTCCTGGAGAACAACGCCGAACCCGCGGTCAGTGTCGTCGCGTCACCCGTCGTCGGCGTCGCCCGCGCTGTCGCGTTCGTTGACTTCGTTGCCTTTCGGGTCGTCTTCTTCTTCCTCTTCAATGCCGTTCATAACGACAGCGCCCGCACATCAGAGTATGATTTCCTCACTTTTCATCTAATTTTGATTCACTTTTGTTCTAATCGTCAGTCTCTTCGCCGCAACACAGACGACAACCGCATCTCAATAGACGACCGACGGGACAGCCGTCGGCGCCCAACCGCTTGAGAGCGTCGTCGCAGTCGAGTCTCTATTCGAACACGAGTTCCTCTTCTCCTCTGAACACTATTTTTGTACTTTTTTTGAAACTTTTTTTATTTTATTTTTCAAATATAAATAACTTTTTAATCTTAAAAAAATAATAACAAAAATGACTTTAATTTATGACTATTTGCAGACAAATCCGTCCACCACTCAGTCCCGCTCGCGCTCCTCTTCCCGGTCCAGTGTTGGCGACACGACAGGCGACGACAGCGAAGGCAACGGCGACGACAACAACAGGACGAGTGAGAGGGAGAAGCGCGAGAGGGGAGGAGTAGTGCAGGAGAGAAAAGAAGAGGAAACGGAAGTGGAATTGGATTACAAGAAGTTATACAAAGAGTTGTTAAAAGAAAACGAATTTTTGATAAAAAAAATAAAAGATTTCGAAAACAATAGGAAATACGAGAAAGAGTTCCAGGAGTTCCAGAGGGAGAAGAGACAACTGGTGCGACGGGTTTCCGAATTGGAGGAGGAATTGAAACAAAAGGAGGATTTGCTTAAAGAGAATCTGAGGC
>JAQFXN010001269.1:0-15966 GCA_034693365.1 Liacarus xylariae
TCCAACTAATGTATTCCAACGACGGTGCCATGCCTCCAATTTATTTGTAGTTCTTGGATAGCCTCTTGTATGGTTATCGAAAACGGACCAAATCCCCGGAGGAAATAAAGGAGGATTCCAGTGATAAGCAATTTGGGTTCTCCCATTGATATAATATTGATCAAACAATTGAATAATTTCGGGTGCTTCAGTTTCAATATCACCTCTAATCTAAATAATTAAAATAATTTTAGAAACATATAACCCCCAGGCAGCTCAGTTGAGCTACCTGGGGGTTATTTTAATATCGGATTTTTTTAATTTTTATTGACTTTATTTTTTATCATAACCTAAAAAGCCCCCAGGTAGCTCTACTAAGCTACCTGGGGGCTTTTATACGTTATTTTAAAAAATAGGTCAATAAAAACTAAAATATCCGACATTAAAAAAGCCACTAGGTAGCTCAACTGAGCTACCCGGGGGCTACTGTTATATTTTTACCTGTTGTTTCATAGCTGATTCAGTTGAGATAAATGCCGAATTATCAGTTTGAGAAATAACAGTTTGCACAATAACCGCTGGCTTTTCATTAGAAGTCGTTCCGATATTTATAACGCGGTGACACAATTTTTTAGAGTCAATTTCATCTCAAAGAGGTTGGTGGTTATGTGCGGTAATTTTCGTTCTTCTGAATTTTTAGTGATAATTCTTCCTTTACAATTAAATTCTTTATATTTCGCGCACTTCCAAAAAATTATCACTAAATTATTATTAGCAATTTTTTTATCACAATAATAAACATAATTGTCTTTTGTTAAAATATCTCTTCCTTGCGATGATTTTATAATATCCATAACAAAGAGATTTAAATTTAAAATAATATAACGTATATTTAACTGTATTATTCAAAACAATAACTTATACTAAACTGAATAATTCAAAAAACATGACGTATATAACACTTAAATAATATATACAATACGTTAAGAAAGAAATTATAATCCCTCAGGTAGCTCTACTGAGCTACCTGGGGGCTTTTTACGTTATTTTAAAACAAGTGAATAAAAATTAAAAAATCCTACATTAAAAAGCCCCCAGGTAGCTCAACTGCGCTACCTGGGAGCTTTTTTACGTTATTTTAAAAAATTAAGTGAATAAAAATTAAAAAATCCTACATTAAAATAGACTACAGGTAATTAAGTTGAGCTACCTGGGGGCTGTTTATTTTTTGCTGCATTCGAAAAAGTGATTTTCGAATAAATGATTTCGAAAGAGATTTTCGAAAAAGTGATTTTCGAAAAAGCTGGGTACAATGCCAATTATCAGTCAATATTGAATGCGATCTAAGGATAAATTCAATAAAATTCATTTAATGAATATTTTTTCTGAAACAGAAACTGAAATTTTTTGACTTATTTTTCACTAAAATAATAATAATAATGATTTTTTTGATTATTATTTAAATTATTGTAAATTATATATTTCTAAGAACTAACACAATGTCTTCTATAAAACTAATGAACATTTTTCTCCACTTTCTGTGAATTTTTTTTTCTGTTCAATGCATTAATAATTTTCACTGCATTTACAATTCAAAAAAGATATATCAGATTAACATAAATTTACATCTAATTTATACTCATCTCTCATATATTTAATAAGTTTTTTAGTGCAGAATATTTTCTTTAGATTTCGAGAACAAGAATTAAATTTTTCACAAACTTTATGATATTTATTGGGTTCACTGTTCTCATGTATATTGTGTTTCATTACAGATAATTGAATTATTTTTTTCCAAATTATATAATAAAAATAAATATAGACTTTAATTATGGAAATGTTGTCTATAAACAAAAAACTAAGGACTGGGTATTAAATTTTGGGAATAAAATTTATTGCAGAATTATAATGAAAACCAAATGAATTTTTATGATATAATGTTATGTTTAAAGAAACGCTTTTAAAAATTCTGGATAATATTTACATTTGAAAAGAATTCAATTTATATTAATTAATAGTTTAATCACACTTTACGTTATGTACAATTAGTTTAATTAAAACGTTAGTTAATTTATAGATAAAAGTAGTTTTAGTGAAACAAATAGATTGGAAATACAGTATAATCTATACAAACGAATAATTTATTGCTTTAATTACATTTGAATGCAATGATATAATGACTCGATTAGTGTGTTATCACTAGAAAACAGAATATAAAAAAAGAGATATTCTTTTAACCATTTCTTCATTTAAAATACAAATTTATAGATTTGCTTTAGTTTTATCGTATGCTTCACAGAAAAATATGAATAAATTTCCGCATTTTTCTTATAATTCATTCATTCTATTCATTCTTTTATGGCATAAGAAAATTATTCTGATTGAGTCAAAAAAAAGACATTGAAGTATAAAAAGTTTTTATATTAAGTAAATTAAATTTTTCTTATAATTTCATGTGGAATATGAAAAAACAACAAAACAAAAAACTAATTTTCTCGAGTGGTTTATAAATATTTAAATCAATTTTTTTTGCTTTGATTTTAATTTGATTTCATCTTAATTTCAATATTTTAAGTAAATCTAATTTAGAGATAATTAATGAAAATTCCTTTTTTTGTGCTAAATTCCACAATGAATTCCATACTTAAAACACATTCATTTATAGACTAATATACTCTTCTTTGCGAATATGGGATCGAATTTTTTAAGCATTAATTAATAGATACGACATAATCATACTGTAGTGCCAAATAAATTGCTTTATCCTCTAAATAAATTTTACGGCAATACACAAATTGAATACAGTTTTAATTTATTTCTTGAATATAAAAGTTGATTTGTAAAAGAAGGTAGTGAAATGATATTAATATTAATTTATTAACTATTCTGTTAACAAAATCAGAAATTGATTACACATTAATTTATTTTTAAACAATAACAAATATGTTCTAATTGAAATATCACATTTAAAATGTTTCCTGCATTCTCTTCATGTAAATGAGTATCTATATTAGTCTCAGTCAAAAAGTGCTCATAAAAGGCAGAAAAGGCTGAGTTGATTCTTAATCAGGGGTCGCCAATACCCCCCTGAGTTTGAGATTTTGCAAAATACCTCCCCCTGACTTTCGCGCCACAGGCAAAAAATTTTGGTTTTTTACTTTCCTCCCTCCTGTGCATTTTGCAAATTTTTTATACCTCTTCTAGGCATTTTCAGAAAATTTTCTAAAAATACCTCCCTCTACACCCCCTGACTCGGCCGACCTTGGCGACCCCTGTTCTTAATATTTTTAACAATCTTAACTCTTGTCTGCTAAACGAGCAATAAGAACGCAATTGCCCAAATATATTGCCTAAATTATAGCAGAATTAGTCGAAATTTTGTTAAAATGGGTTATTTTTAATTAATTTCTGAGAAAATTTTACTAGTCCGAAATATTCTTCTCTTGACCCCTAGGCTGTTGTCTAAAATATACACGCATTTCTCGTTTTAAGGTCTCTATTTCCCTGTGTATTCGTTTTAATAATCTGTTATTTTCATATAAATGCTTGAATTCTACATGCATTTCGAAACATAACACGTTTTTATTTGGAAATCATCAATTTAACATTAGTAGAAATATTTTCTAATTATATTTTTCAAGTTTATATTCAATTATTAGTGATTTGAAGTAAATATTAATCTTTAAACAACAATTGAAAATATTATTTTTAAATGCGGTATGACTATTTTCTATAAAGCAATTTATTTTACTATTTGGACAAGACTTTGTACACTCCATCCAATGTGTAATTAATGTTAAGAAAAATTCATTTCCATTTATAATACGTTTTTATTGATCGATAGCTAATTGAAAAATCATTAAAACTAATTTCACACTTTATGTCAGGGAATTATTTTTGTTACTTTAGTCTACAAAACACCTGACAGTTATTATCTGCAAATTATACACTTATTTTCCGGTTATTATCCAACAAAACAATTGCAAAGTTGTGATGACTTCAGTGTTAGAATTGGAAGGCTTTATGAGATAAGAGTGTTTGTATGCAAAATACAAATACGTGAGTGGATCTGATCCTTATTTCAAAGCCTCTATTCATTACAAGAGATCGCAATTCAATTTAAAGGAAAGCATTTTATTGTCCGAAAAAAGGAAACAGAATCGCTATATCAAAGCAAATGAATTATTCAAATGTTTTTTATATTTTATTATTTTTCTTTTGCTCACAAAACCTAAAAACCTATAGAATATTGACTTAATATTATATATTTTTTCATTAGCTTTACTTCATTTTGCGGTAGAATTTCATCAGAATTTCAATTTTTCTAAATATAATCTCAATTCTAATCGACTTTTATAAAGTATAATAAGTCTGTATTGAGAACTAGTGTTTTATTGTGTTTGTGTCGTCAACTGTTTGATTGATATTTGATTTGATTTTTTCTTCATTTCAGTACATAATATATCCGATAATTACAAAAATATAAAGCTTTCTTCCTATGAGTTATACCTCTATTCAAACGGAATAAAGAAAATAATTTGTTATGTATTTATCAGTCGATTGAATTGCATTTTATTTTCAAAGTTAGAAAAAAAGTTCAAAAAACAATTTATAAAGTCTTAAGAATTTTCGCGATATTATGTTTGGAGAAACAGAAAAAACATAATAAAATAAAAAACAAGAAAATACTGTAATATCAGTGAAGAATTTTCAATACATAAAGAATATAAAAAACAGACTTTAGAACAGTGATGTGCAAGGTTAAATGCACGGCAGGGTATGACATGGCGCTAATTTAGTGGCTTCAGCAAGGGTATTAATTTATATTAAAATTAATAAAGACCCATTTGGCCAGGGAGGTATAGGGAAATGCAGTTTATCCACTTCAGAGAATTTATCCACTTTTCACAGAAATTAGTCTATTTTTACTGAATATTCTGTCTGTCGTTGTTTTTAAGAACATACCACTCCCCCCCCTCCACACCTGCACATTCATCTTAGATCTATAAAGTTTTGTGACAACAGTTTAAAATGAAAAATTGATTTGTCATTAATAACTGCTTTACTCTGTTATCCAATGATTAGACGACAATAACAAACATACGAACAGAAAGAGACAAAAAACTGTAAACTTGTTTACAATACGTGTAAAAAATATTTTAATCACAGTTTGAAATCAGATTTTCATATATGAAGTCAAATGTGTTTAATAATGACTAAAAGTAAACTAAAAAACAAAAAAATTTATATAAAAAGTGTTTTAAGTTTTAATTAATGTAAATATTAATCCGTTGTCTGTTATGTCTATACTCTCTGTCCATAGCATTGATGTCTTGCGATGTCATTCCTGGAACTGATGCCAAATGATGCCATTGAGAGGACGGTTAGTCCGAATGCCTGTACCGCCGGTCAGACCATTGCTTCGGCGAACAATCAAACGCTTTCTTCGTTTATTGCCATCACTTTTGCTGTTATTGTTTGTGATTTCGTTAATATTCGTGACTCTAATGCAAATCGCAGTCATTCACACACATCGAAGGCTTCAACGAAACACCGGTTCCATCGGTTTGGCCACTAATCAGACGACACAACAACTAATACATAAAGGCTTTACTGAATCACATCCACAGACAGTGACAGTCCAGACGACTAGTAGTCAAGTGTCGAATAGAGTGTTGCCGCCCAACAGCCCTAAGCTTAAGCCTCTGGTCAGCACCGGTACTAAGAAGGCAGAGGTGTTGCGCATCGAAGCACTGCTCGACAAGAACTTGCCGTCCATTGAGGCCAATACTCATGTACTGCAAAATCTGGTGAATTTGGGCCGAATTAGACAAATCATTAAATACTTTGCAGTCAATCCTGTGTTAAACGTGTCCTCAATTGCCGACAGAATTAACTCTAAGACTATAATTACGGCCAAAACCGCTAATCAATCAATATTTAGCTCTAATTCCAATGTTTTAGATATGTTTTCATCTCTTCAGACGATAAGTGAGACAAACAATGAAACTAAAAGTTTATTAACATTTGGCCACAACTCTGACAGCGGAGACATTGGCCAAAGTGATCAACGCTTCCATAGTATTGACTTTGCTATCGATCCAAATGGTGAACAAATAATGATCGATAAGTCAAATAAAGATAACAAATTCAACGCAACATTAGTGGTGACCAAACCATACAAACCCAAACCTATTTGTTATTCAGTGCCTCCAAAATTAGGTAAATCCGACACTTTTTTAATCGAAACTTTCGTTTTCTTTTCTTTTATTTATATAATTCTCTGAAGATTTAGTTGTTTTTTCTATTTCTCAATCCTCTCAATGACTAATTTGCAAATCAAACAAATATTTTCCTCCCGTTTGAGTTGTTTTTTGTGTTTTGAATACAAACTTCAAATGCAAATTAATCTGTTCAATGAATACCCGGTAATCATTGCCCACGCATTGCAATGCAAATGCATTTATTTATTTAACTTCTGTGTAATTCACTATTTTTAATTGAATTCTCGGATTCATTGCTTTAGTTTATAAATCGAAATATTCCTAGTCTTACAACAAATTCGTTGAGTTTTCAATTTCTAAAATAGACATCAAATTAAAACATTTTTTTTACTGTATTTTAGATTAAAGCACAGGTATTACTAATAGTGATTAGAAGATTTTGAATTAATTTATTATTAGTTTCTGATTAAAGCTTAGGAATGGGTTATAAAAAACAGTTTGTAAGTGACTTTGTGTTTCAGAATTGAAAACACAATATTAATAATAAATTTTTATTCTAGAAATCGTAATAAAATATTTTTTCGAGAAACTATTTATTTGCGATTTTCAGAGATTTTATGAGTTTTTATAAAAAGTTTTTGTGACTTATCTATCGATTGATAAAACAGTACTTTTAGGGGAAAAGGTTTACTTTAATATTGAAAAATGTGTTATCAAACAGAAAAGCTATTCGTTTGGATGAGAAGTCATTACCCGAACATATATTTTCTGAATTTATATTCCGAATAAAATTTGTTTATGTCTCACATTTAGAGACAGTCCTATGCCTTAGACTCTATGGATGTGATAGTCGACCAAAGAGTTTATGCAAATAAGTCGAGGCTTTGAAGGGATAAAAGCGATGATATTTTTAGTGAATTTATTTTCGAGCCATAAAACAAAATTTTTTGATTTTTGTTGATTTTATACCAAAAATAATAATCTATTCTTTATTTTCTTATTTTGGTTGAGTTTTATATTGTTGTTAAAAATAAGTGAATCGATTGAATAGAAAATTCTCAATAAATTTCAGAAAATCAATTCGACTTAAAGTAGAATGTATTGCAAGAATACATTGAAATACCGGTATATAAAACTCATAAATCTTAATGTATTTTTGTATATACGGTATATTTTTATTATCAATCAATCATTTGGTTATATTTCTCCTCATATAATATATAATAAGATTTGGGTTTGATTTTGAGGCGAGAAGTGATATGAAATCTAAATTCCCTTTAGTCGAGAGTTTATTAGAATTGAATTAAATAAAAGTTTGAATGAAAAGATGTAATCAATTTTTTATATAATAGAGTATATCTGACGATCTCTCTCTTTCTCTCACCCTTTCTCTCCTCCCATTCCATCTCTTTCTCCATCTCTGAATCTGACAAAACAAATCTCAGTTTTCACATATAATGTGACACAAGAATCGATATTCCGTGCAATTTATTGAACGCAGTGTTCAAATAACGTGACTCTCAAATGCGTAAAAGTATTTCTAATGAAAAGTTATTTTGTGCTAAAGAATGAGAACAGTCTTTCGTTTTTAATTAAATAACTAGAACTACACACATATTACATACACTATTATTGCTATGAATTTAATTAAAATGACACGTATTTGACTTAATAGCACTTTATTTCAAAAATTCTCTACCAATTGATTTATAGTGAGAATGAACTCCATTCCACTTAAGTATATATCGAAAGCAACACTATTTGTATATACTGTATAATAAGCTAAATATATTTGTTGTGATATTTTAATTAGTTTTTGTCTAAAAAATCTAGTTTAAAGCACTCTATGAGAAGAATATTAATGTAGTACAGCTGATGTTTGAATATATCAGTCGATTGTTTTCAGAATAATTAGATTGTATTTTAAAATAGGCTGAACTTTAACTTTTATTAAAGAATATTCTTTAATTCTCAGATTTTTCAACAGCAAAAAGAATGTTTTGATTATTTTCCATACAAATAGCTATTTTTCATTCTACTCATCCCAACCATTCCTCCCCTCCCTGTATATTATAAAAGGTGTGAAACATTTCATTCAAATTTTTCGCATCAATAGCGGCGCCAAATATATTAGTCTTTAAAAATGATTAATAGAAGTTTTATTTTTACTTAAAATATTTTTGCTTTTTTTCGTAAAAGACATCGATTTATTATTTTATTTATTTTTTCTTTTGTGGATTCGTTTGTGATTTTTTCAGAATTTTCTGAATGCGATTTATTATACATAAGAATATATAAAATCCCACATTTGATGCTTAAATTAACTGAAAAACAGGCGTTAATATTGTCTATAGTTTCTGACAATTACTTATTGATGTGCTGTCAAAAGCATTTACAACCCATTCTTTTTTGTGCACAAATGCTCTCATTTAATATAAATATCGACTGAAAAACTGCAAAAACAACAAAAATTTCAAATGTATTTAAAATTCTTTTAAATATAATACTGTCTATCAGTGCTGTGCAGTCTATCAAATATACATTTGATTGAATAGATTTCCAAACGAATGAATATAAAATATAAATATTAATATATAATACTTTCATAATTCAGAAACAAAGCATTCAATCGATAATCATATCAAGCGTTCGATAAAATTTTTGATAGATTTTTATTTTTTTTTGAGTAAATTTTTATGTAATCTCTGAACAGTCAATGTTTGGCACGAATTCTTTGTCTACTTATATACTAAATAAGCATTTCTTACTATTCATTTGATCTAAAATATGCTTTAAGTTCGAAAAAGATATTAAAACTTTCAAAATTCTATGCTATCATAGAGTGAACTCAACTGTCTCTCTGTCCACAAATCCTACAATTCTTTGGAAAAAAGGCAAACATTTCCAGTTATAAGAAGCAAAAATCTATATAAACAATAGTTTCAACACTTTTGACGGCTTTAATGATATCAATCATAACAACCACTTATTGAGCATTTTATTTGTAAACAACTTTTTCTTTTTTTATTTTACAAATCTGTGTAACAAAAAATCCAATTTATATATCAAATATACAAAGCGGACAATTGTGGACAAGTACTGTATCTGACAATCACTTTAAAAACTTATAAAATCTTTTTTCTATTTTATTGTAGTCTAGACTTCGAATCTTTTGACTAAAAAAATATAAATTTAGGACATCTTTTCTATGCCTTTCAAACAAATACTTAGAGAATATGAGCTCTCGATTGCTTTAGAGACAACATCTTTTGGTAGAGTTAGAAAAAATATATTATTATTAGTTCAGAATTTGATATGTTTTCAAAGATATTCACATTCCTATTGTTATTTTAGAGCAGAATTGTTTTGAAATATTATTCTCATATTTCATACTTCTATTCTCATTCAGATTATGTCAGCGATTATTACATAAAAGCATTAAATAATAGTTATTTTTGATGTTTTACATGAAAATTGATTTTAATTAATGTCTATTCAACACTAATAATGATGAAAATCGCATAAATCTTTTGTATCTTTGTTTTACTGTCTTTTACATTATATACGGTTGAGTTAAGCGTAATATTATATTGTATTTTACAAAAATAATAAAAAAAATGATAAACATTTCAAAAAGTTAAGTATGAAATTGAAAACTACAGTACAGTTACGTTAGCTTTTGTTTTTTTGAGATTTACTTTTTTGAATAAGTTATTCTGTAAGACATATAAAGTAAGTAACAAAATATAAAAGATTGTCTTCTCTAAAGAATATTATTTATTTGAACGAATATATTATAATCATTAACGACGTATATCATTCTGTGCTCTATTTCTTATTCAATTCTATAGTATATTCTCTATTGTGTAATATTTAATCGATAGAACACTTCAGTCGTTTTGTTTTTGTTAAATATTAGAGTAGATATTGATATATCTGTTTCAGAGAATCAATGATTTGTTTAAATAATAAGATTCGAAATGAATATATTTCGAGTGACTGTTCAATATAGGGATGAACACAGGCCTAGGCTCGAGGCCAGGCTCTAGAAGTTTTGCGGGCCTCCAGGCCCAGGCCGAAGCTCACGGAATTTAACGAGGCCTAAGCTCAGGTTAAAAAATTATGGGCCTAGGCCAGGACCAGGCTCAAGGCCCAGTGCTATAGGCCTGGTTTGGCCTTAATTATATTAGATAAATAAAGTAAAACCAATTTTAGAGTAAAGAAAATTTAAAAAAATTGTTTTAGCGCACGAATTCAACGCACTGTCAGGTATAATTGTTTGCAAAATTATCGCGATATGGAGGGTATATTGCAGTGGTAGCCAGGCTCAGAGAGTTCCTAAAATACCTTAGAGTTCAGATATCACCAAGATAATAAGTTCATGATACGTTTCACATCATTTTAAGAGGCCAATCAGGAAAGTGTATTTTGGAAACCCTTCCCTTTTTTTTGAAAAAGCTTTATCTTCCAATGAAATCCGATAATTGACCCACACCCTCTAAAATATTGTAATTTTTTAAAAATACTTCTCACTGATCGACCTTCTAAATTAATGTGTAAAGTACCTTGATGATTATTTCGGTGATATCTCAACTCTAAAGTGCTTTCTTGCACTCTCTGAGTCTGACTACCCCTGGTATATAGGTTATACTCCGGAGCTACTGGAGGCTAGGCCCAGGCAGGCCTTGGGCCTGAGCCTAGGCTACGGCCGGGGCTCATCGAGTTCAGGCCCAGGTTCAAGCCCAGGCTTGTGATATTTTTATAGGCCGAGGCCCAGACGTGGTTTTCGGGCCTGTGCTCATCACTAGTTCAATATATACAGATTATATATCGATATATCATTCTTATAGCACAAGAATATTATATAATCTTTACATTATTAAGAATTACACAATAAGTAATAATATTTAGTTAGTAATTGTGTTCACTTTAACTATAATCCCAGTCCTCCTCCGTATACTTAAATGCCATTATTTATTTGATGTGTAGATAAAAGTGGATTTATTTTATTTAATTTCTTATTTTATTGCATCCGAATTACTAGTCAATCATAATTATCATAAATTGTTGTCAGAATAGATTTTAGACTTAGAATCAGATTTATAGTCCCATTATTTAAGGACTTGTAGTTTAATGACATGAATTGAATTATTCAAATTGTAATCAAAACTAAATACTCGAAAAACTTTATTTACTTTTTCAAGTAAATCAACTCTTAATCATATTTACACTTGACAAAAACTAATTCTTGGTAAATTTGGTCAATTTCTGTTAAATACTTACAGAATTAATCATAATTTGCCCGAATTCTGCCAAATTTCGTTATTTTTAATTAAATTCTACAAGAATTTGACAATTACAAAATACCTCCTGAAATTTTAAGGCAGGTACAGAAATCAGTATATTATACCCCTGACTTTGAAGTCATTGCCCACCCCTACTGTAAAATATGGTTTAAGAAACCATAACCAATGAAGTTTCTTAGGATAAAACCTTATCGACTTGTAAAATTTCCAAAATACTCCTGTGATAAAGAAAAATATCCTAGATTTTGTAGAATAATATACCCAAAAGCGTCTATTCTATCTTAATAAGGAGTTTTAACCGGGAATTCTCCACTTTATACATAAAAACTGCAATTTTTAATGGAAAAACAACTCGCAATAACCTATAGGGGTATCCGACCAAACCGCTAGGATCGGGAATATTTCCGTCTGGACCCCTTCCCTTTGAAATCCCAGACCCTACACTCCATGATTTTAAGAAAAATTTAGCGAATCTGTTCCTTGATTGCCTTGGTCATCTCCGCCAATTATACATAACGAGGCACATAAAAGCACAGCTTCTGAAAAGAGCATATTTGGGATCAGAATTTCAAATATAGAAAAATGCAATTTGATTTTTTTTGTCAAATCGTTTGAAATATTATTTCATTTTCTAGACTTCACTTCGATTTAAATTTTATTCTTATTTCCAAAAAATTCTCATTAAAATAAAGAAATTCAGAAAAAACGACTGTAAACTCGATTATTATAGAAAATGGTTTTTCTCTCTTTAAGCAACTTATTTCTAAGCAAACGATTCTTCGCCAAAATCTATTCTCATTTCCTCTTAAATGAACGGTAAGATTGTCTTCTCAGCTATTCTTCCTATTCTTCTTCTACTCTAATATACAGAGACTTACAATCTTTATGTCTCATTCATTTTGTATGAAATGCTGATTCGTTTTTCGTTTTGCTCGCAGAAGAGAAAGAGTGGAAAAAATATATTCATTCATAATAAGCGATGAGTTTTAGTTGAGCTGTCCTTTCATTTCAGTTCATTTCGAATCTATACTATATTTTTCTCTATTCTCTAACAATACATTAGTAACAGATTATCATTTTTAAGATATATCGAGTTTTACTATTCATTTCTCTCCTCTTTTGTATGTGTAATCAGAATAGCTTTGGCTCACAATATGTGTTGAGAAAGAGTGAGTGAAGACTAATATTAAAGAAAATCAGAAATACATTATATAAAACCTAATGAAAGACAAATAAAATGGAAATATAGTGAAATAAGAATTGTATTGAATTCAATCTAAAGAGAAAACGAATTATGTATTGATATTATACCAGAACTTAGTTGAGAGTCATTTCTCAAAATAAATTTAAAGAATAATCGATTGAATTAAAAATTCTGTTCACGAATGAACTCGTGGTTCGGTTTGTAATTTCATGTCCTTTCTATTGATATTTTTTGAGTTCGTTTTTCTATTAAATGTAATTTTTTATCTTATCCTCGAATAACTCACTCCTAATTGAAATACTTTCGAACGTAAACTTCTAGACTCGAGTATACTTTAGATTATTGGTCGTTAGGAATACATCTTTTACCTCATATAAGTGCCCCTTTAAAACACTTTCTTTTCCTTTCTTCCTTTCCAAGAATTATATGAGCTAGATTCGATATTTCAAAGGGGAAATAACATTTTGTGGATTATAGTAGCTATGATGAACTGTATTGTATTGTAAGTGCTTGAGTGCACGTGACGTAACCAAAATACCCAATTTCGGATAGATTGTATTGAATTTGATAATTATTTCGTTGGGTTTTGTCTATAATAGGACAACAGGTTTTATTTGAACATTTCTGCCAGAGCAATAGGCTGTTTATTTTTGACTGAAAATATATTCTCTTGATACAAAAAATCTTCAAAATTCCATTTAAATATCTGGAAAACTCTCAAATCAAAAACGCCATACGATATTTTTCCACGAAAGCTTAAAGATCAAAAAGGGGTTTTTGCAAAATAACGGAATTTTAACAAATTTCAATCATTTTTACATAAATTAATAAGAATGTTATTTTTCATGTAAATTGGTTAATTCTTAGAGAATAGTACTTGACTAAATACTGATGGGGCAGAGACTGCCAAAAGGGAATAATACTTTAAGGATTGTTTTCTTCTCAACTAGGTAAAATCCCCCTTCACATCTTTTGCCCATCTATTATAGCCACTAGTACTTCAGCCGATAGTCCTCCTGATTCGAAAATGTAGCAATGTGTTGCATTTGTGTTAAAAGCAAAATTTACCATGTTTACTTTATTCTTCTTTATTGTTTTTTAAAATTTTTTAGTATATTGTCAATAAACCACTAAATTTACCTGATTAACCTAATTAAACTAACTGATTAACTATCCCTGTAGGAGACCTATCAGAAGTATCCTAATTTCATCTACCTAAGACTTAATCTCGTGTTAAAATAAATTTTTAAAGGTTACAGAAATGAGTAAATTATGATTAATATAAGCCTTGAATTGTTTTTGTTTCTGTTGCCTAAAATTGTCTGCAATTTATTAAATATTCGTTAGAATATTGCTTTAAATAAATAATTTAATGTTAACTAAAATTCCTTTGTATTTCTCATTACGTTTTAATGTAATGAATATTTAAATTTGTAATTATAATACTATAGTTAAGCTTAAAAGACTTATTTTATGTGAATTATATTTAAAACAGAAGCAAATACTTTATTCATTAATCATTAGATGATTAGATTGTGGTTTTGCAAAATTCTTTATAGATATTGCTTTATTGGAAAATTATTATTGCAATTGTAATCACAAAAATTATTTATCGATGGATTTTTAAAATTTAATTTGAATAATTATATTTCAATTATTGATTCTAATAATGATTTATTGAGAATAACTGAGATTTCCCTATACATACGAAAATTCATATTTTATAAACTAAACACAACTATGCATTAAATGTATTCTATTCAGGAGTGTTAGTTGTATTAGAGTATTTTGCGCACAATAATTATCATTTAAAATAAATTGTTTTAGTCTGGTATAAATAGTAAAAACGATACCACCACTGCAACCATACAAACGCCAAATTCAAATTCAAGCACATTTAAAATGACCTCAAAAGTTCCCTGATATTTACTATCGCTAAGATGGTGTTATAGCCTTGCCCTCATTGACCTTGCGCATCCCTGCTTATAAAACTATGAAGACTGTTTTGTAACCCAAAGAAATACAACGAAAAAAACTTAAGTTTTCATTGAAAAGTTCATTCTATACATGGAATTGCATTATTTATTTATTCTATCACTTTATTAGCTGTAATTTTCTTTATTTTTTTGAAATAAAAGTTTATTTCATCAATTTCTAAACAACTATTTGAGCGGTTTTTATGTTTTGGTTGTAAATAAATAATATGTTTAACTGGATATTGAGTAAGGGGTGCTTTACGTGGTTATTAGGCTTATTATTTGATGAAATTGATTCAATTTTATTCCATATAATGTATTAAATTGAGTTCAAATCATCAAATGTTTTCGTAACAGACTTTCATTTACTTTAATTATAAATTGAGATTTAAATGCTATTAATTTAGAGATATAACAACAGTAAAACAATCCCAAACAGATATTACCAAAATTAGTCAAATAAAAGTAGTTTTTCTAAATCGGTGCAAGATGAGAAAAGGTATTAGCTTTGGTCGCCTGGCTTATCAACATTTAGGATCGGAAAACTATTAAATCTGGGTTTGTGTCGACAATATTAAGCTAAGCTTATAAATTATGAGTTATAATTATTTCTGTTTTAGGGTAAATATTGTCTTTAAAAATTAATTTTGAGTTATTTCTTAATTTGTTTATAATTTTTTCATTGTATCTTTCGATGGAATGAAAATAAAAATTTTATTTCTGATTGAGTAAATGTTTTGGATTAAAGTTTATAACAAAATATCTCTCATCCGAAGCCTGAAATTAATATTTTAGAACATATGAATTTCAATATTTCCAAGTCATCAACTACTGTAAGCTATAAAAGTTTGAATAGTTTGCTTATTACTCGAGTTTACTATAAATACATGACAAATAGTCAAATTCAGGGACATCTAAACCATTGAGTTAAAAAGTATACAACAATATAAAACAACAATTGCTCCAAATTAATGAAATGCTCCCGGATATTAATAGATATAAATTACTAGTATAGAGAAAATTGCAACACAGAAAATGCAGTTGATGATTTGCAGTGATTTCCTTAACGCTGGCAGTCGTCACGTGATATGCCCTAGTGTACAATGCCCTATTTTGTATTGTAATAGTATGTACACTAGGGCATATCACGTGTTGAAAGCCAGACTAAAGGAAACCACTGATGATTTGGTATTGAAAGCAATATATGTGAAAGAATAAAATAAAAAAAAGTTTTAAGAAGAAGCAACATTTCTTAAGTCTTACAAGATGACTACGTG
>JAQFXN010001270.1:0-15958 GCA_034693365.1 Liacarus xylariae
GAAATCAATTTCTTCAGAAAAAAATAAAATTTCGGTTTTATGTAATTAAATCTATATTTTGTTTTTTTGTTTAGCATTTAATAATTGATTTCATAAATCTTTTGGATTTCATATCTCTATAGAGAAATGTTTAATAACTCTTTAATATAATTAATGTCTTAATTGTATTTTCTGTTTAATAATTATTATCAAAAATATGTTTTTCTTATTTACAATTTGAGACAATTAATTGCAAATCTATTTAATTAATGCTTTTGTTAAAAATGAATTTTTATTTATGTTTCAATTAATTAGTTTTGAAAAAATTAAATAATGAATGGATTTACAGAAATTTGCTGAACAGAAAAGAGTTAATTTTTTGGCCATTCATTGCCAAACTGTTGAAAGCATTGAAACATTCGTTAAGATTTTGTTAAAAATAAATCATATTTTTGCAAATCCTTTAAAAAGTTGGAAAAGTTCTCTCTCTTTTGTGTAAATGATTTATGTCTTTCACTCTCCTCTCTTGTTCTTAATCTTTATGACTGTTGACTGTCTCCCACTCTATCTATGGTCTCTCTCTCTCTCTCTCTCTCTCTCTCTCTCTCTCTCTCTCTCTCTCTCTCTCGTGTCTTATCTTTTAAGCAAATCAATCAATAATTGTGAAGACATTTCATTCCATAATTTAGTCGACAAAAAACTTTACGACAAGAATATGTTCTTCGCTTACGAACCACTTGTAGGGCATCTTATCCTCAATATTAAACTCGTCAGACTATGTGTATGTGCCGACGACACTGGAATCCAGGTGTGGAATCATTAGAATTAATTCATCTCGTTATGAGTCATACATTGAAAATAAAAGTAGTTTTTTTAAGTCATTTACTGAAATTTTGTTGAGGTTTAAGTGAAATCAAAATCATTGAAAAGAAGTGTTTTAAGGATTCTGTTTTCGTTTCGCTTTTGACATTTTATTTAGAAAAATACTATATATCATACCTACCAGTGCCGCCCCCGCCCCCGCCGTACACTTGTATAGCACACATACTAATAGTTAGTATTTTCTAAAACAGGAAAATTCAAAACGTTTTTTCTTCAATTTTTATGAATCATTCCTTGAATTAAAAATCAAATATAAGATTAGAAGAGAAAAAAAATTAATATTAATTTTTATGTTAATTAATGTGAAAATTATTGCAACGGTTTTTGCTTTATATAACGTATTGGAAAAACTTTATTTTCCTATAGAAATCATTTCAAATAGTTTATGATTTAATAAAATGAATCTTTTTTGGCAATAATAAAGTGTTATTAGAATTTTGTTTTGAAACAAACTATTTAATCATTTTTGTTTTGTTGGGGAAGAAAACAAGTCTCCAACAGAAAATAGATTAAGAATCGTAAAAAAGCTTTTGTTGTTTTTTCTCTCTCTTTGAAATCTAGTTTTTTTGTATAATTTTTTTCAATATATTCTTAGTATAAGACTTGAGTATAAGTAAAAAGCAATTGAATGAAAGTATTATTTTTGTTTTCTTTTTTTTCTGTAATTGATTCCAATTGAAGAAACGACTGACTCATTCAAATAGCAGGGTTGAGAAGTTGGCTCAAATAATCAAATTGACCTCATCTCTATGTTTAAAATTTCCCTCCTTTCTAGAATTTGAATTTATAAAGCTAGTTTTATTTTTAAAAATATTCCATGGTTCTTTTAATTAGAATGGGAGTTTTAAAACAAAAACCGGTTTAGGATGTAAGACATTTTCTTCTTAAACCGGTTTTTGCTAGGTGCATTTTTCAATCAAATACCGGTGCCAGTTTTTTTAAAGATTCAGTCAAAATTATAATGCCATTTAAATCCATTAGGATCGTACACTTGTTGCATTTCACACACCTATGCCCCCTTAAACGGTTGATTTTTAGCACCCCTGTTCTATATTCACAACAAGACATTTGTGCGTTATTTTTGGATTTTTTATCCTTTCATTTCTTCTTTTTTTAGTTTCCCTTTCCCAAAGAGTTAAAACACTTTTCTCTCACTCCTTTTGAAAATTTACTGTCTCTTGAATTGACGTCACATTTGGTTTTATTTTAAAATATATTTTCTTGATTTTTATTTTAGTGTACAGTAGAGGAAGACTAGAGGAAAAGTATTGGCGGAATATTTCAGTACATTTTTTAGAGTTTGGAAAGAGAGTTAGTTATCAGTGAAAGAGTTATTTTGAAACTGAATTATTTAAATTGGTTTTGCGGCACAATATTTATGCACTTTTCCATTGAGCTTAATGTCTACTTTGTTTTTGTTTTGTGTTATGTAATCGTGATTTCATAAGAAAAATATGTGAATAATTTGTGAATATTTTCAAACCTGTGGTGAGTCTATCACAATCTCAACCCCTCCTTCCGATGTTCTCTTTCTCAGACTCTATATATCTCTTATCCCCTCTCTTTTTTCTTAATTCAATAAAACTTTAGATAAATGAAGCCTAACCAAGGTCATATAGACTAAACATGAGAGGCATTGGAATTTTTCTAAACCCATAACTTTATGCTAATACAATTTTTATTTTTAGTCTAGCACTTTTAATTTTTCCCCCTTGCTAAGATTTTGAATGTTTTAAATTACTCCTCCATATACCCCCTGTTCCGAGCGATCTGGTTATGCTCTGAAATAATGATTAAAAATCGATAAAAAAATCGATTTTTATTTTAAGCAAAATCTTATTTAATTAAAAACAACGATAAAATCCATCAATTTATTGCGTGTTTCTATCAAAACATATTTATTATTCATATCCATTACGAAAGCAAAAAATTAATATAGTTTTCAAAACAAAATTCCACTTTATATATAATGATTGACTGCAAAAAAAACTTTATTTATTAATTGAAGTTTTCGACAATTTTACTGAAACAGTCTTATTTGTGTTGAGTCATTAAAAATAGAAGAAAATTATGATAAAAAGCAAACAATTTTAATAAAACTGATTTTTATCTTTAAAATTAATGTCGAAATCGAGAAATTTCTTCTCTCACTCTTAATATATTTCTTAACTATTTTTTTCTTCTTATACTTTAATTCACATTTAAAACTAACAATTAATTTGAATCAAAAACTTTCCTTAACTCTAATATAAGAGAAAATATAAGATTTATTTTTATCTAAAGATTATAATTATTTTTATTAATATTAGTGCTTATTATTGCAAATATTAATTTATTATTCATTTTTTAGTCAAATTAATTCTTATTTTCGACTTTAAGACTAGGATTTTATAATTAATTTTTAAGTGAAAATTGTAATTAAAAAAAGAAGTTCTGCTTTTCCTTTTTTTTGTTGAGTATTTTCTTTTTGATTTTTATATTGCATTTTGTATTTATATTTAAACGAGAATTTCAAGTCTGATATATTATTTTTAAGTTTCAGAGAGAAATGAAATCTTTTTTTATTCTTTTTTCTTTGAGAATCGTATTTGAAGTTTAAATTTTTGTTTTATTTTTAAAGTTTTTTGTTATTTTCTTATTTTTCAAGTCAATTCTTTCCTCAACTGATTAGAACTCGAATATAAAAGCTTTAAAAATATAATAGTTTTTATCCATATATTTCTCATACAATACAACGAGTTTTATATACATTTTCTTTTGAGATTTTTTGATAAATTTTAATTCTGATTTTCTTCCATCATTTTATACATTCATTACCTGACCTTCGCCTAAGATGTTTGTGACAAAAGACTTGAAGTTTTGTTTATTTTTGTTTATTTTGTTGTGTTTATCTGAAAAAATATCTTAAAATTTTATTTTTACTTCTCTTTTATTTAATTAACAAAAATCTATTTTTATTTTTTTGTGAATAATTTATAACTTATTCTTTGGAATAATTGCTTTACTTTTACAACACATATGAGACGACAAAAAAAAATTGTTTCAAATTGTTTTTCTTAACATTCTTTTCGTTAAGGAATTTAATGAATAATTTAATGATAAGTCACTGAATGCGTGTGTAATAACAATAAGAGAGTTGAGAGAGAGAGAGAGAGAGCAGGACTGTTACAGTATATAACTTTTTTTCCCAATAATTTTGTAATCATTTTCTCACTTATATTCCTGAAAACGATTTTCTCTGTCCTTAATCTCTATTTCGGATTCAATTATTCTTCGAATCATTTAATGAGAGTTTTATTATTTCTTCACTTTTTTCATGAGTTTTTTCTTTTGGGTCTTAAAATAGTTTTTTTTCTCGTTTTCTGACATTTGGTTTTCTAATAAATATTTAAAATCAAAGTACCTTTTTTTGTACTTCAAATTCTAATACAATCTTATTTTATTTTATAGTATTTCTTTGATTTTTTTTACTTCTTATAAAAAGTTTGGAATTTTAAATATTTTTTCAGATTTTTTTTCTTCAAAAAAGCTTTTTATTAATTCTGATAAGAGATTAATATGTGTCGTACGTATCAGACCTACCGGTGCGCAGCGAAAAAAAGCACCGGATATATCTATAAATGGATTATATAATTGTTAAAAGCATTTAGTATTTAAAAAACTTTTTTTCTGTCAGTAATTCTATGAATCATTTGAAACAAAAAATCAAATATTTATTTAAAATAATTATTTCGTTCATTCATTCGTTAAATTCTATTGAAAAACAAAATTATATTCAAAAAAGTACTAAAGAGTTTTGATAAATTTGAAATTAATTTCTCATTTCTTGGTTTGAATTATAGGGAAAATCAAATTTTTTATTATCACTTCTAATCACTTAAAGACTGAAATTAAATGCATTTAACTATTGTGACATCAAATGAATTGCCATAAAAACAGCGAATTATTACTAATAATCGAGAAAAACGATACAAACAATAATAGTATTGAAAAACAATTGGCAATTGAAAAGTCGACTAAAACTATGGCCAACTCTGACACCGACAACACCAGTAGTATTAGTAGTGGATGTGATGAGTCGTGTTCTCTATCGCCAGAAGAGGACGACGAGGAAGGAGTGTATGACTGTGTGGACAGTGTCTATACTTTGAATGGACGGCACAAATCAGTGGCCAAAACCCCTGTCGAACCACAAGAGCCAAAGCGTTTACAATTAGACACCAGTAGTAAAGAGTTTGTCGACGACTACCACAGCTCTGGCCACTGGTCATCGTCGCCACTGTCCTCCTCATCGGTCTGTTGTTCGCCAGTGTCGCGGGTGTCGAGTCCAGAGACGTGTGTCGGCACCGAAACCACTAATACAACAGCGACAACGCCTGCCGTTTATTATTCCTCGACATTGATGTCCATTAGGGACGCGGTCTCACACCTGACCCGTTTGGATGACTTCAATGTAGTTAAGCTATCGCAAGGATTTTTCTCACAAGTCTTTAAAGTATTTATCAATTTTTTCTTTAATTTTTTTGAATTATTATTACTTTTTATTTTAAGAATTATCTGTTTTTTGTGTGAAATATTTTTCTTTTGATAATATTTTCAGAATTTCTTTTTTTATAGTAATTTTTTAATCTTTTTGAATGAAAAGTTGTTTCAAAAACTCAAATTTTTTTCTTTATTTAATTATTTAAAAATATGAAAAATATTTAAAGAATTTTTCAAAAACTTTTTTAAGAAATTAGATTCCAATTAATTATATATTAAATTATATTTGACTTAAGCTCTGAAATGAAGATAAAAAATCGTTTTTATGAAATACCGAATACGACTGGAAATTCTTTATCAATCAGAATTGCCCGAAGCCTATAAGTACTACCTGTCCTAACTTGGATATCCCCTTTAATTTTCTAACTATTATCTTGTGTCGGCCCCACTCCTACAGTAATCAATATTTTGATAATATTGAGAATTTTCAGATAAATTACATACAAATAAACCCAATTGTTGTAAAATATGGTCAAATTCTTTCAAAATTTATTGCAATTCTTGAAGTTTTGTGAAAACGTTGACTTTGCAAAACACCAATCACTCTTGTTTTCCTCGAATGTCCTGATCATTCATCAAAGATTTATTTATATGTCGGATACCTTTATAGATAAGCAAAATATTTCTGATAAAAATTAAATTGTGATTAAGAGAAAAAAAATAAGATTTGAATTCGTATCAAAACTTTTTTGTCGATCTTTTTTTTCCTATCGTTTGATAAAATTTATATATCATTTCCATTCGTTTGTATAATAAACAATTTTCAGCAATTTTTTTCTAATTTTACTTAAACTTTGAGTTCAGTTAAATATTTATTTTTTTCTTTTATAATTTTATGAAATGAATATTTGTCTACATTTCTATTATTTTATTTTTTAAAAATATTCTTTTATGGAATGGTAGTAAATCTAATATTAAATATTTAAAAAATAATATTTATATAAACAATATTTAATTTTTTTTTGGGTTAACAATACTCAGGAAATTGTTTACTATTTGTCTGGAAATATATTTTCCAAGAATTCAATACCAATGAAGAATTTTTTTGCCTTCTTTTGTATTTATTTTTATTAGTTTTGTGTTTTAGATTCCGACCTTTAATTTAATGCACGAATAGTTTCTCTACGTATTTGTGTCTATAAAACATAATATAAAGGAGTAATTCGTTTTTTCTCATAGAATTTATTTATTTTGAATTTTTTTGCCCAGAATTTTATTTTATAATCATAACTCAATTTTTTGGAGATCTATATTGTTTTCGTTACTAATCATATAGTGATGTATCGGTCGATCGGCTGAAAAATATTTTGTTTGTTTTCACAGCTTTTATTATTTGTTTTTTATTACTAATCTATTGATTTAATCCAATCATAAACTCAATGAAACGTTAAATAAATAATTGTTTTCTAAATACTTATTAACTCTTATATACAGTTAAATGTCTTTGTTTTTAATGAAAATATTTCAAAAAAATGTTATTCAATTTCCATTGCATTCATTTTTTCAATTATTTTAGATTTATTTTGTTTTATTTTGTACTCAAATATTTGATTTAATATTTAATCTAAAATTTTAATTATTGCTTAAGTTACCCTAATAATATTTATCCTTGTATCTTTATATTTGATCCTACGTCAATAGATATTTTTGACGTGATTTAACACTATAAAACCAATTACCCAGTAGCATTTTATCTTATAAGTTAGATATTTCTGAAATATTTTATATAAAATACAGTTATTTAGCAACATGATAATTTCCATCCAGTATTTATTCTCTATTTCTTTTTTTTGTGTTTCACCAGGAGTAGCCAATGGGGAGTAAGGATATAGCCTAAATACCCTCTATGAGTTTTTACGCCGCAGTCGCAAAAAGTCTTATTTTTACCTTGCTTCCCCCTGTGCATTTTTTAAATTTTGGAAAAAACACACCCTCCTGATTTTTTTACAAAATGTTCTCAAAATAACCCTTTATACCCCTCTCTGACTCTGCCTACACTGCTACCTCTGTGTTACACACTGTTAGCATGTTGAAATGTCATTTTGTAACATTTTTTATACCACTACTAAATCAATAAAACTTTATTCAATTCTATTGAATATGGATATAGAACTACTGTTCCCTAAAATTAGATTTAACTGTATCTGAAATTTTGGAGAAAAGTTTTATTGTCTTTGATCTCAAATTGCCAACACATTTATGGAATATTTTTTTAGTTTATCAATTCAGTCGACAGTAATATTATTTTAATTACTATAATAACAATAAAATAAAAGGTTATTAGAAATTAAATATTTCGCTAATAATGAGTAGTTAACAGACAATTTCTGTTTAATATAATACGTGAAAAAACATTTGTTAACATTATTTTTATATTTATTTATTTAATACTCATTCGAGTTATGGAATAGAGAAAAAAAATCCAATTCCCTTCTGATATATAAATAAATGTTGTATTTTGTGTAAATATATATATTTAATGTCTGTATAACTAAATATATGTTTAAATATATGTCATTGTCGTGTCGTTTATATCTTTAGTTACCTCTCATACTGTCTATTGAAAATAGTTTTCATGAGAAACCTGAGGACAAAAATTATTATAAAAATATTTTCTTGAAAAAAAATTTTACTTAAACTTGAGTTCAGTTGAGAAGATATTATTATTTTTTCGATAAAATAATTCAGTTGTTATATAACTTTTTTCTCTCTTCTTCTTCTTCTTCTCTCTTATGTCTCATATCTTTTCCATTTTGGAAATTACAGACGAATACAGACTTTTATCTTATTTTTATTTATATTTCTGGTTATGTTTTTTTTTCTCCCTATTGTCTGACTTCTGATGTTTTATTAGAGACAATAATATTCATTCATTTTCTATTTTTGCTTATTTTTGTTCGTTTTTTTGCTATGAATTCTTCTATTTATAGATTGGTTTTTACTGTTTTATATACTTTTTCAGTGTTTAATAACTTATTTTATTCATTGAATACGTATTTTCTTTGAATTGAATTTTTCTTAGTTTTCTTTTCTCTTTATTTTTTAGTTTAGTTAAAGAAAGATAAGGAAATTATAGTCGAAATTAAATAATATTCTCGTAATTTATAGAATTAAATAATATTTTTGTCAGTTCTAGTATTGCTTTTTGTACTGAATTTTATAGAGAAAAATATGAATTGTTTTTATTTTTGTTGAAATTTTAAGATTACTTTTAGAATTGTTTTGTGTGGAAAAAAAACTTTCAAATAATTGAAAGAATAGCTCGTTTTCTATGAGTTTTCTTTCAAATGAATACATATTTTTGTTTAAGATTTTTTAATTATATTCAAAAGACATTTAATTTCATTTTGATCTGAAGACTAGATATGCTTTAAATAACAAAAATCCTTTTTCTACAGTTATATAACGAGAAATATATTACGAAATAATTTGTTTTTCTGACACAAAACACATAAAAAATAAAGATTATATCTAAAGAAAAATATAGTTTTTTATTAAACACATAACTAATTGGAGCGTTAATTATACAGTGAATTAACTGTCGAATTCCTATTCCCAATGTCTCTCACACTTTAGCTATATGTGTGTGGACTGTACTGTAAACCACACATAGAGTTGTGCTTTTTTGAAAGCATTGACGAAAGAAGCAAACTGTTACTTAACCATTGTTTAGCCCTAATCTTGAAGCCCCAGTTTATTTCATAACTCTCTTATCCAAAGCAAACACTCGACAAAAATATGAGAACTTCTTTACTAATATTTTACTCTTCACTTAACGACTTCAGTCATGTAATCAGAAATATTCCCTCAAAAGAAAAATAAAGAAAGAATATGAAACATAAATACATGAGATTCAGCTCACTATACGACTCACTGTTTTTGTGATGTTGTAAACATTGGGACTGGCAGGTGGTGTGATACTATGGTTTTTACGAAGTAATCAAGTCGGGGTTATTTATGGAAACATTATTTCTCACTTTGCCCTCTTTCTATCTTACGAGTTAGAGGAACTTTCTTATTCCTGGTCGAATATTTAATATAATTTGAAAAATAAAATATTCCCTTTAACAGACTTACAAGAAAGTACTATTTTGCAATTATGGGATTGGACATTGCTAATATGCTAATAACGGTTTTTATACGCCAAAGTAGATAAGGGCCTTTTATCTAACTTATCGAAGATCGATTAGTTATACTTTACTATAAAATACACATTCTAATTGCGATTTGACCTATTCCACCAAGTGCATATCAAACGATCCTATCACTTTATTTCATAAAAAGTTGGTTTTAACCATTTCAGTCTCAGCCCCTAATCCATTTACTATTCTTATTCATATATTCATATCTACTGTATCTAAATATTCTTCCCATGCTATCAATGTCTACGGTATACATGTCTTATATCACATATTTATTTATTTATCTAATTCTTAACTCTGATATGACTTTGACCTGAAAAACAAGTGACAAGTGTTTAGTTATTTTAACTGTAAAGAAGTTTACTTTTCTCTATTAATTCTAGTCTTACTTTTTTTCATCTCAACATATTATTTAGTAATTGATAGAGAACTCACTGACATATATAATAGAGTGATATATTAATTGATTGTTAGTTTGGATTTCAATACTATTTGTGTGTATTTTTTATGAAAGTATTAACTCTTTTCCCCTATTATTAAGTATAATTCTATATATTTTTCTGTATTATCTTTTCAATGGATTAACATTTGATATATTATTAGTTAGAGAAATGAGTATATTTTTCTCTTTTTTTCTTATTTTTTTGCCAATAATTCATTGAAAACATTTAATTCCTTCAATAGATTGAAATACAAAATAATAGTTTTATTTCTATTGATTTTTTTCACATGGATTTTGTTTGAAAATTGAAATTTTGTTTTCATAACTCTCTAACAGACTTGAAAATCAATGAGAATTTATTGAACAATTGAATATTTTAGTTTTCGTTTAACAATATATTGTTTTCCATACGTTTGAATAAATGCATAATTCAAACCTTAAATACGGTGAGACCTCTGTATTTTTACAAAATTCAATTAGAATACCTATCACAAAGACATCTATACCACCACAAATAGTGTGGTTACTATCTGTTCAACGAAAATTTCTTTAACGAAAATGATTTCAACGAAACTGATTTCAACGAAACTGATTTCAACGAAAATCACTTCAACGAAAATATTTTAATAAACAAATAGTCCCTGAAAAGTTTGAAAGACCAAAAAAGCATACAGGTAGCCTTTTTTATAGGGATGGGTAATTGAGAGTATAGCCAAAATACCCCCTTTCTATGAAAAATGACCAAAATACTCTCCCCCTGTGATGAAAAATACGAGAACCCCCACGATTTTGGCAAAATATTTAATCATAATGGGTGCAGTTTTTTTTTATTATCACACCATGTACCACCCTGTGATTTTGAAGCTCTTATCAGTACCCTATACCCCCTAACTTTGAAGTCTTTTCCCACCTCTACTTGGGGCTTTAAAAGGGTTTATTTGATCACGCAAACTTTTTAGGGACTATCATTCATTAAAAATATTTTCGTTGAAGTGATTTTCGTTGAAATAACTTTCGTTAAAATAATTTTCGTTGAAGTAATTTTCGTTGAACAGAGAGCCTTCGCAAATAGTGTAGTTTAATATAATATTTGTTTGTTTATTTTTAACTTTTGATTTCGTTTACTTTTATTTGAAAAATTGAAATTCGTATGGATAATTTTAACTAATAAATGACTTGTTCACAGAATTTAATAGAATAAGACTATTCTAACAATGTCTAAATATGACCTTTGTCAAGATGTTCATCTTTCTTAAACAACCTATAGTACAGGTCCTATACTATCAATTACAATAATAAATAGGATGAATTGTGAATTTGATACCATAGCGTCCAAATCCAAAATAACACATATAATTGAGGCGGAACCCCCTCATTCCTCTTGGCAATTACATTTAACGATTTTAAAATTAACTGTAAAATTAGAAACAATTTTTAGAACTACTGTATCTTTATTCATATATATATATATATATATATGTAAATTGAAAAAATCTTTATTCATATATTTATTATCGATTGATATAATTAAAAAATGAATAAGTAAATAAGTTATTATGCCCAGGGCTGGGTAAATAAAGTGATACTTAAAATTCAATTATCAATGCATTAATTATATATATATTACGAATCATTTTTTCCATTAATTGATTGTAAATTGAATTAATTTTTTAAAAATTTTATTTTTGTTTATACATTTACGTTAGATATAGGAGTGCCCAGGGGTAGAGTAAGTAGTTCAGTAGCTTGAAATAGGGATAATTTCAGAATATTTATCTTATTCTCGCGATTTTTCACAGAAAAACAACATGTTTAAAAAAAACAAATTTAGCATTAATATAAAATATTTATATATTTACAATTTGTTTTCTCCTAAACCTATTTTACTCCTAAATTTTGGCAATCTGATTTTCAATTTTAGTTCAATTTCCCCCCCCCTCCCTGTTCTCATTAGTAGGTTGTAAAAACTTGATAAAAATCACCATTAGCTAATTTAAATTAATTTATGACTATTTTGTTTTTTTGTGTCTTTTAAATTGATTTAAAAGAATTTAATTGTTTATTATTGAAATTTGTTTTTATTTTTTGATTTAATGATTATGTTTTTCTAAATCATTTCTTTCTCTCTCTCTCTAATTAATAGGTAACACATCATTCGACCAAAAAAGTAATGGTTCTCAAAATGAATAAACAGGCGGGAAATCGAGGTATAGTTGAATTGAAATTAAATATCAATTAAGAGAAACTTTTTTTTTTGTTTAAATATTTGTTTGTTTAAGACGTTTCTGAATGTTTATTCGGATTATAAATCTTCAGTCATTCGTGCGATCATTAAATTGTATATTCTTTTAGTTATTTAAATAATTTAGTAGTGTTTAGTGAGACTTAACTTTTGAATGTTTAGAACTCTGTGAGCTGAGCTGAATTTAAAGACAAAGTAGTCCATCAATCAAAAATATAAATAATACATAGTTAATCTGGCATTTTCAGAGATTCCCGGAGCTTAAATAATTATTAAATTGTATTTTGTGCTTAAGCTTATCGAACGCCTTAACAGATAATCATATAATTTTGAAATGTTTTTTCCGAGTTATGTCTCTTTTCTATAAGTTTTCCACCAAACTTTATTTTTGATTAATAGCATTACTAGAGACGGCCAAGCTTTAAGGAAAAAAAGACTTTGTAAATATTATATGGGTAGTTCCCAAAATTTAGATAAACATCTGATTCACTGGGAAAACAATAATTATTAACACTAAGGATAACCAAAGACTTTAAAGTCAGTGGGTATTGGACAGGGATAGCCAATGGGGTGGGTATAGTCTATATACTCCCCTGAGTCCGAGATTTTGCAAAATATCCCCCGTATTTTTTACCTTACTCCCCCTGTGCCGTTTTTAAATTTTGGAAAAAACGTATACCCTTACGGGTTTTTGGCAAAATTTTGGAAAAATGCACACCTATATACCCCCTGACAAGGCCGACACTGGTTACCCTCGTATTGGGTACTGATGAGAGCATAGAGTCACAGAGATATGTGGGGTATTTTCAAAAAAGTCCAATTATTTCATTAAAAAAGATACTGCTACTATTTATTCATTATACAGTATATAAAAAGAGAATATTATAAATTATTAAGTAGATAATGCCAATAAAAAAATTATATAGATAATTTTAAATATTTTTATCATCATCATCATAATTGTGATATACAGCCATGTGATTGCAGAATGCTAATTATTTGATAGATTGTAATTTTTTATATAAAAACCTTTACAAAACAAAAATTTATAATAAAGGCTAAGAATTTTTGAATTTACAAAAAATGGCGCTAATTTTGCTTAAATATATTGCCAAAATGATAAGGGACCTCTTTTTTCTTCTTCACTGTTGTTTTGATTTTGTTTCAAACCTAACGAAATATTTTGTCTATACTCCTCATTGGTCACAGAGTATTAAAACCTAAATGAAGAAAGATAATATTTTTCGATTTAAACTAGACTCCCTAATCTTGACAAGAATGGATTCTTGTCCTATCCTGTCCGGTTGTAGTCTTGTCCTGTCCTGTCCTGTTCCTGTTAAAGTATAGAAAATATTTTCCTGTCCAGTCGGTTCCTGTTTTTTAATTTAATATATCTTCTTATTCTCTCTCTTGTATTGTCTTGTAATGTCTTATCAGTGAGTACTAAATATGAATTTATTGTTTAAAAATTATGTTCCTGTTCTAGTATAGAAAATAGTTTTTGAGATTTGTATCAAAGGGTACCAAAGCCGAAAAAAATGTTCTTTCACAAATATGCCCATTTCAAATTGTGCAAAAATCCTGTTAAATTATCACACTCAAAATAATTTGCCCTCCTATGCAATTTTTTTAAACATATTTAGAGAATATTTTTATAACTTGTCATTTAGAGAGAAATACTCTATCTATAACCTCTAACTATACCCCACCCGTCTTCGTCAAGCTTGACCATCACTGCTTGTTCTAATTTCAAATTTACCCTGTGACAAATTCTTGCGAAAAAAATACTTTTTGAGCAATACTGTACTTCTTATTCGAGACATATTATGCTAATATCTAAGTCTGGTTTTCACAAGTAATTAACAAATATTTAAAACATAAACACAATATGACCCGTCCCACTTTCTTCACCTCGAATTGCCCCCGTCTCCAACATTTGTCAAGCTCTCTGCTCATCACTATTATGCATATGTATTCAGTCGATTGTGTGCTTCTCTTTATTGTCGAATAATAGTGATTAAGTGAATAATTAGCGACAAAAGAGAGAGAAAAAGCAATTTGAAATTCAAATTTTCTAAATAAAAGAATAAATCAAGTTATTTTCTTTCATAAATGAGATCTTTGTGTCAATAGACTTGAAACCAAAATTTTTCTGATAGAAAAACAATTTTATTTTCTTTATTCAACAGTTTTTTTTGAAAGTTTTTTGTTTTTGTTTATTCTCGAAAATTTTAAAATAAATATATTTTTAATGCAATTATTTTTAGTAATTATAGTATTTTTTTCAGTAAAAAGTTTTTTGGATTCAATGCTCGAGTAGTTGTGTGGCAAGTGTTGAGTAAGAGATGAGTCCATATGTCTCTCGAGAGCAGACAATAGCCAATACTTTAGATAATTGAAACCCAAATAAAAATTCTCTTTTAAATTGATTGCAAAAATTCAATAATTTTTTTGTGCAATTTCTTAAACTTTTTAGGAAATTATCTCTAATTTTCAATATATTTTATGATTAATCGAGCGCTAAGTTTATTATGAGTTCACTCCTCTTCTCCAACTCTATTGAGACATTTATTTTAATTGTTTATTCAGAACAGAATAGGAAAAAATCTATTTCAGAAAAAAGTGGTAATAAAAAAACAATTTTTTATGTTTTTTAATCATATTCTTTTGTTTTTTTAATAGTTTTTTATATTTATCATAAGTATTAACACAATTCACAACACTATTCATAAGAATTATTATTATTATTTAAAAACACTTATGAATTGAATGTTTTATTTTTTTATGAAATGTCAGCACAAAAACTAAATGCTAAATAAATAATTGTTGTTCACAAAGTCTTTATGGTATACTTGGGTGGCCAAGGAGTATAGCCACAATACAGGCTAGTTCGTAATTTTAAAAATAGGCCTTTATAATTTTGAAAACAGTTTTGAATATCGTAGTTATTTTTTTATAGAAATTAAGCTGATATTAAAGATTTTAAAAATGGTCTCTGAGATTCTGAGAGAAGCTTTCGAATTCTTTTGCGAAAGCAAAAATGACCAGGTTTGACTAATCTAAGCCAAAAACTGGTTTTACGTAAAAAATACAACTTTACAACTAAGTGAATCCCAGGGTGGTATAGCCACCCTTTCTCGACAATTTGCAAAATTTTGCCTTCTTTCTTGACCGAGCTTGACTACATCTGTTGAAAACAGTATAAATCCTATTCGCCGAAATACATTTCGCAACACTTTTTTATACAATTCGCAAACAAAATATATGCATTTTGCAAAATTTTGTATATTTAAAGTAAAACAATATATCGAATCAGTCAGTTATCTATTCAAACTCAGAGAAAAACTACTGTAACAGTATATTAGATCCTTAATTAAAAATATAAAAATATTCCAAATTATTTGTATTATTTACAACTTTTCTAAGAATTTGAGTATATTTCTAAAGCATATAACCTAAAGTCCCGTGTATACCGCGCACCCATGTATAACGCGCATCGTTGAAAAATGTGATTATTCTAAATAAAAATAAGTTCAATAGATAACGCGCACCCCGTGTATAACGCGCATCCATTTGTATTTATCAATTTTTCATGATTAAAGAGAACATTATTTATTGATGTTTGGGATAAACATGTGTTAATAATTTGATTACTTAAATTGATATTTAAACAGTATTTTCATTTGTTTTGGTTATTTCAATCGGTTATTTGAGATTAAAATTGTGAAA